>PVHY01019701.1:0-26877 GCA_004024945.1 Uropsilus gracilis | reverse complement strand
ACACATTTTAATTTCCTTTTTTAGTATTAATGAGGCAGTATGTAAATAGAGGCATGGAAAGGAATTGGTAATACAACTTTGAGTTATGGGACAATGAAGATGGAACCATGTGGCTTACCTTGATGATTTCAAGTACAATAATTTTAGGGATACATTGAAAACAGAAAGTATGGGTTTCCCCCTCACGTGTTTAATGATCTTTGATTTATCTAAACTAATTTCTCTCCATCCAAAATCTCCCAAATTAAAAAAAAAATGATCTCTTACTTTCTCAGTGAAGTCTCTCTTACTGAAACAATCAGTTTCTTCTTTCCTACTGGGTTCTAGGGCGCTGTTGAGGTTTTACAATAAAACTGCTTCAAGAAAAAAATCAGTGAGAAAAGATCTGTCCCTTGATTTTCCAAAGCTATTCAGTTTCTTGCATGTTTTTTAAAATAACAGGAAAAACATCAGCCCTTGAATTTGAGACTGATTTTTGTCAGACTCTGAGGAGGCCAAGGTCTCAGTACTGTTGCTGCAAAAGCACAGTGCACTTAGGCGCTCGCCTGTCCTAGGATGTTCTGATGTTACAGATTGTCCCATGACCCAAATGATTGTTCTGCCTAGTTAAACTCCATGTCTGACTTTTTTTTGTTAATTTTCTATAGCAAATCAAAAATAAGCTTGCTAAGTCTCTACATGGCATGTGCTATCTATAATCCACATCTAGGCATGATATCTGCAAGATGCATAAGTCAGTGCAGATGAACCCTCAAAAGTTGTGATCTGAAATGCTGCTACTGTTGCAAGATCACCTGCTATGTGACTGTCCATCTTCCATTGATGTTTCAGCCAGTGATTAATATAAAAAAATGAAAAGGTAAATCAGACAATTGGGAAAAAAGAATAGAGAGCATCTATAAATATGAATTCTCAGTAGGTCATAATGACTCATAACTGGGTCATTATTATAACACTCACTGAGCAGGGTGAGCATTGTAATTAGTTGAGACATCCACCCTGGTGCACTTGACTGTGAGTGTAAACAGGCAGCTGATTCCTGGTTTGTAAGTTTTGTCACTAAGCTGAGATCACCCATGCCCAAAGAACTTGGGGACAGCAACTTGCATACTTTCCATTCTGGGGCAATGCCCTGCCCTGTGTCCCTGACAGCACAGACTCAAGGTCTCACAGCTCATATGATGCTGCCCGTGAAATGTTGTGTCCCTGTGCCATATTTGAATGGGTGATTTGGCCTTTCTCTGTGATTATGTAATAATAGAATCTATTGGTAAAGCACATACATGCAGTTCTACTACAGGAGATTTGGACGACATTGACTACTGATAACTTCCAATTTTAATGAATTAACCTTTGATTAGATTTGAGGGAATTCCTGAAACAAATTATTGGCTGTGATAGGAAATGTTCATATTTGGTTGTTCTCTAGCCTGCAAGCTGATACAGAGGTGAAATGTGATTACTGGTCCTTACCTTCCACAAAGGACAAACCAGAAATTTCTACCTTCCTTCCTTCTCAGCCACCATAACATTGAGAGGAAGCAGCACTCAAGTAAATTAAATGAAAATCATCTGGCGTCTTCCATGGTCTCAGGCTATATTGCAAACTGAATATTAAAAGAATCAAACATTTGTTGATGATGTAACTCTGCTTAATTTATTATAAGTTCTCCAGAAGCATACATGGGCCTTCTGTACACAAAATCCAACCATGTTGGTGACTTCAGGAGCACCTCCTTTCACTGTCTAAGTCTGTGAAGTATATTCCATTTTCTTCTTCCCAAGGATTTTAAAGGAAACATATTCAAACCTCACTTTGCTTGGAGATACTCATTATTTTCCCCTGCCCTCTTGGTTTCCTTTCCTCTTGATGCTGGACACACTCATGGTCCTGAAGAGACAGATGAAACACTCCTGTGGGTTTTATTTTCATTTCTGGAAAGAGTGATAATAGTAAGTGCTTTCTCACCCATTTTTATTAGCTATGGGACATTATACTTCTGAAATGTTCTAAACACTCTTGCCATTTTTATGCTTTCTCTTTATATTTATTTATAGGACCACTTTGTATATTCTACATTTGAGTCCTTTCCAGAAATATGCAATGCAGGTATAGTTTAACACTCTGTGCTCTGATTTTCCATTAACATGGACTTTTACAATGAACTCTAAATTAAACTTTCATGTTCATGGGAAACTAGATTGAAATGTTTCTTTTTTTAAAGCAATTTTAAAATGCTTCTCTTAGTGGCTCCTTTTATTACTAATGAAAATCAGACATCATTCTTGATTAAATTTCCCAGAATGTGATGTACCAATTTTCTTTGAATTTTGGTGAGATTCTACTTTTCCACCCTTGTCCCCACCTAATTTAAGATACTTGGAATGTAGATTTTCCTTCTATACCTGCACCATTTCTACTAAATGACTGAAATTGAATTAAAGAATTCTTTATTCAGATTCAAAGAAATTTGATGCAGCTTTGCTCCTGAATAAGGAAATTGTTTTATATAAAAGTTGGGTTTATCACTGAGTGGAAGTGCCTGCCATGAGCAAAGAGATTATGTACTGGATAATGGAAGAGGGAGTTATAATTACAGCTACAAACACATGATGATCTTCAGAAATAGTTGTGAAAACTTTTTTCAATATGATTAGACTCAATTAGTCATGTTTACATCTTTTTCCCAGTTGCCTATATGCAATAGCATAAGATTTGCTGATCAAAGTTAATCATGCAAATTAGTTCTTTTGGTTAAACATAAATCAATGGCATGAAGTCTAATATTAAGATTCATCTCTTGTCCTACATCACATATGCTCATTCTGGTTCTCAGGTTATACCTTGGTTGACAAAAACCCAAACACTAATGGACTCAGTAAAATATTTTTGTGAAAGTTGAGGATGATTAGACCCAGCTGTGTTGTGAGCACCTAGTCCAGTTGCTACTTCAAATAATATTGGGGCATTTTTTGTACACGTTCTTTATAATTGAGTTTATTCAAAACATCAAGGCTGAGAATGTATTAAAAGAAAGTTCATTGGACATCTATTTCTAAATTACAGAGAAGAAGGCTTTACTCAGATGTCACCCCCTGATCCAGACCACATAAGAAGCAGCCATAGTCACAACTATCACCTATATGGGATTTGTAGATGTGGTTTTAGCTTGGCTCCTGAGCAAGGCTCTTGGTCTTTGTGAGCTCTGGGTTTTTGTATAGCTTCTACTATCACCTCAAACACAGTGGGCTCTTGATGGCACAGAGATACTTTCCTGTATCATCCAGTTGTACAGATGATATGGTAAGGGAGATGGATTTTTCTGCTTTCTGGAATTTTTTAGAATAGCGTCCCTTTTTAACATTTGCAGCAGAAAATGAATAGTGATCAATAAGGAGTTCTTTGCTTCCATCGGGATGCTGCTTGTACCAGTAAAGATTGTAGTTACTCCACCAAGTTTCATATCGGCAGTTTAAGGTAACATCTGACCCCTCTATTGTGCATATATCTGATGGTTCCTGAATCACACTCTGGGCCACACTGGAGCCTGTGGGGATAATCAGAAACAGCTGATGCAGTGAATAAAATATCATAAGGGTTAGACTATCTGTACAAAGATAATCCACATTGAAAATGTTACATTATTTCTTCTCCCTTTCCTCCATTTTCATCAAATCCATGTCAAGTATCAAGTACAATAGTTTAATCCTCTCCATCCCCTGCCTGGACCTCTGCCTACCAGAGCAAGTGAAGGCCACCAGGGCCCACAGCAGCCTGGGGAGTGACATGGGACTATGCTCCCCTGGACACATGTGTGCAGTTATGCCTCCGGCTGAAAACTCAGTGTCCCTGAGATCCTGGAAGCTGTATATGTAGTTTCTGAGGCTGCTGCTGCTCCCCCACAGGAAATAGTGTTTCTTACGTTGTATTCATGACTGGTTAGGCTGATGAAAAAAGTGTCTGGTTCTCCTAAACTCTTCTATTGTCCTTCCTTTTCAGGTAGATTAATGTGGCTGCATATAAATAGAAGCATGGAAAAGGAATTGGTAATATAGTTTTGAGCTATGGGACAATGAATATGGAACCATGTGGCATACTTTGATAATTTCAAGTACAATAAATTTAGGGACACATTGAAAATAGAATGTGTTATGGATTTCCCCTCGCATATGCTTAATGGTCATTCTTTTAACATTAACTCACTCATCTCTCAACAAAAATCTCTTGAATTTTTTTAAATTCAATTATTTGTGCTTTTCTCAATGAAGACTCTGTCACTGAAGTAGCTTCTTTTTTCTTACTGGGTTCTAGAGTGCTGCTGAGGTTTTATAAGAAACAAACCTGCGTCAAGAAAAAAATCAATGAGAAAGAATCAATCTCCTGACTTTCAAAAGCTATTCAGTTTCTTGTGTGTTTATGAAAATAACAGGAATAGCGTAACATTCTTTGAATTTGAGACTGAGTTTTATTTGTCAGATGAGAGAAGGGCCAGGGTCTCAATACTGTTGCTGCACAAGCACAGTGCACTTAGCAGCTCACCTGTCCTAGGATATTCTAGTGTCAAAGATTATCCCAGGGGTCCAAAGTGCTTGTTCTGCCAGGCTAAACCCCACGGGTGACATTTATTGTTAATTTGTTATAGCAAATCAAGTCTCTACATGCATTGCTATCTATACTCCATATCGAGGCATGATATCTGCAAGATGTACGACTCAGTACAGATGAACTCCCGGAAGTAGTGATCTCAAATGCTGCTAATGTTGTAAGATCACCTATTATGTAACTGTCCATATTCTTTGATTTAATTGTTTCAGTGGGTGATTGATTTTAAAAAAATGAAAAGGTAAATCAGACAATTGGGAAAAAAGAACAGAGAGTGTCTATGAAATATGAAGATCCTCTGCAACAGGTCACAGTGACTCATGGCTAGGTGGTGCAGGGAGAGTTTATAATTAGTTGAGACATCCACTCTGGTGTACTTCACCTTGAGTGGAACATGCAGATGATTCCTGGTTTGCAAGTTTTGTTACTAAGCTGAGACCATCCATGCCCACAGCACCTAGCGGCAGCAAGGGGCAGACTTTCATTCTGGGGCAATGCCCTGCCCTGTGTCCCTGACAGCACAGGCTCAAGGTCTTACAGCACTTAGGATGCTAGCCCTGAAATGTGGATACTCTGGGCCACATTTGAATGAGTGATTTTGCCTTTCTCTGTGATTGTATAGTAATAGAATATATTAGTAAAGCACATGCATGCAGTTCCTACTACGGGAGATAGAAGAAGATTGACTGCTGAAAATTTCTAAGTTTAATTAATCTTTGATTAGAGTGAGGGAAATCCTGAAACAAATAATTGGGTGTGATGGGAAACAGTCTTTCATATTTGGTTGTTGTCTTGCTTGCAAGATGATTTGAAAGTGAATATGTTCAATGGTCCTTGCCTTCCAAAGAAGACAAACCAGAACTCACTGCCTCCCTTCCTTTCTTCTCAGCCACCAAATCATGGACAGGAAGCACCACTCAAACAAGTGAAATGAAAATATCTTCTAACATCTACCATGGCCCCATGCTGTATTGCAAAGTGAATGGTCAAAGCAATCAAACTTTATTCATTGATGATATAACTCTGCTTGATTTATCACAAGTTCTAAGAAACATCCATAGGCTTTCTACATTCAAAATCCAATCATACTGTTGATTTCAGGAGCATTCAAATATTGTCTAGTGTGGGTTTATCAATATTCTTATTTTAACATAAATCAGAATACCAGCCAAAGTGCTAAGAGGAAAGCATAAAAACAAAGGGCACAAGAAATGATTTATATGATTCCTTATAACTAGATACAATATGTGGTGGGAAAAACCTTTAAATGCAGGGACTATTAGAAATTATTTTAGAGCAATTTCTTTCAAAGATAAGAAACTATACATGTCATCTGCAAGATTGCTTTCAGGTAAAATATGACTGATAGGTGCTAAAGAATTTTACTCTCACACCTGTTTCCAAATGACATAGGAGGTTTTACTCATAAGTCACCTGCTCCAGACCACAGAAGCAGTAACCACAAGCACTACCATTGCCTACCTAGGATGTGCTTGACTCCTGTGCAGGACTCTCTCTTTTCATGCACTCTGGATTTGTTCATCTTCTACTATCACCTCAAACACAGTGGGCTCTCAAGAACACAGAGATTCATTGCTCAGTGTCCTGGTTTTAAGGGTCCAATGGTGAGGGAGATGTTTTTGCCCCTTCCACAAAGTTTACAGAGTAGCAACCCTGTGCTGCATGATGACAGAAGAAGAATACTGATGAAGATATAAGTCATCTTTCCATCAGGCAGCTGCTTGTACCAGTAAAGACAGTAGGTGTTCCAGCTTGTTTCATACTGACACTTCAGGGAGACTTCTGCCCCCTCTTATGTGGCTATACCTGGCTGTTCTTCAGTAATGTTCTGACCACACTAGAGCCTGTGGGGAAAATCAGAAAAAATAATTATGCAGCAAATAAAATATTGTCAAATTAGGCAATCATTTTACCCAAAGATAAACCACATTGAATTCATCCTATCATGCTGTTCCCCATTCCTCCTTCTTCCTCATAAATGTCAAGCACCATGTGCCTGGTGCTGTCCCTCATCTTCCTGATCCCTAGCCTGGACTCTGCCTACCAGAGCAGTTGAAGTCCACCAGGGCCCACAGCACTGGGGACTGGCATGGGGCTTGCTGTGACTGCCTAGTGATACAAAGATGAGAGAAGATTCTGGCTCACTGAAGCTCTGTCTGCAACTTCTGTGCCTGGTAATTGAGGTAGTGCATGAGAATTGCAATGGAAAAAAACAATTGTTTACAAGTTTGATCTGAAGAAAATGCATCTTCAATCATTTCAGTCACAATTCTCAGTGAATGAGTTGGAGACCATAGAAAACAGAGTGTGCTACAGATTTTGCTTTCCTTTTATTGATTTAACATCATTAAATCAAACTGTCCACTCATTTTTCTCCACTCAGATCTAATGAAACTTTAAAAGGATCCATAGATCTGTAGGGATCCATCTTCCATTGATTTCGTTGCTTCAGTGAGTGAATTGGTGCCAAGGGTCTAAAAGGTGAACAGATATCTGGAAAAGACAATACAGACAGGGTCTCTGAAACATGAAGATTCCTCACCATGGTCACAGTAACACATCACTGGATGGTACAGGAGGAGAGTTCTAATTAGTTGAGGTATCTACTCTGGCCCCTTCACCTTAAGCACATAAGTAATGATTCCCAGAACCTATACTATATTTTTACCACTTTCATCCATTTCACTCCATATTCATATACCCACCCAAGGCAACTACAATTATTTCCACTCTATCAATGAATAGGTTTAGTTTTTCAAAATCTTTACATAGAAGTGAGATCATAGAGTGTTAATTTTCTCTGAATCACTGACTTTACTTAGCATAATTCCTTCAAGGTCTATACCTTTTGGCACAAATTTCAGGACTTCCTCCTTTTCATGAATGAAAAATATTACTGTTTGTGTGTATGTGTGTGCATGTGTGTATGTGTGTGTGTATTATTATTTACCTATGTAGCCCTTAAGAGACACTTAAGTTGATTCCATGTGTAAACAATTATAAATAATGTTTGCAGTGACATGGGAGTCAGACATCCTTTTGATAGTGATTTTTTCCCTTACGATGTATACCTGGAATGTGATTACTTGATTTAATGGTAATTAAAAAAATTCAAGGAAACTCCATACTGTTTCCATGAGGACTTCACCAATATATTCCTAGCAACAATCCATCATGGATTCCATTTTTCTACCTATTCAAGAACATGGCAAGTTCTGACTTTTCTTAGAATAGCTACCCAACAGTTGTGAGGGAATGATTTGTTATGGTTTTTACTGGTAATTGATGAGATAGACTGCTTTTACAGGTCCTCTTTGCAAAACTGTTCTAGGTAGTCTGCCCATTTTTAAGTTGAATTTATTTTTCTATTGAGTTAGATGAGTCATTTATATATTTTGGATATTTCAACTCATTGCAGATATTTGATTTGCAAATTTTTTTCCATGGCATGTTTTGCCTTTTCATTTTGTTGTTGGAAACTTTGTTCTTTGTCTTTGTTCCACTAGTTATTTTTTTTCCTAATTTTGATTACAAATCCAAAAAATCTTTGCTAATTCCAGTTTTAAGGAAGTTATCAACTTTGTTTCTTTCAGGAGTATTATGATTTCATGTTGGGAGCTGTGTGTGCTCATCTATTTCTGGCTTGCTTTGATAATGTGCCGAATGTTTGCCTAATTGGTTATGGAGAAAAAAGGCAATATGACTTTCACCATCTTAAAAGTAATCTTTGTAGAATGCCTCCTTCATTTTGGTCAAACTTAAGCAGTCTCAGACAAAATTTGTCCCGGTAAAGATATGCTTGTAACCACATTACCCTTGGTCAAAACTCATTTAGTTACTAATTGCTTGATATTTTCTATAAAAGTGTGATGCTGAATAAACTTGAGAGCCACAGTTCAGAGAGAGAGGTTGTGAGCCACTTCTGTTGGGATTTTTCTTGGCTCAACTCCAATCCAACCTGCCCCTCAGGACCGTTCAATCATGTCACAGCTGGTCACAACAATTTCAGGTCTTCTGTTCAATTCTTAGCTCCACTTCAACTAGAATTTGGTGTATAATATAAGATTCCAGTTTCACTCATTTGTATGTGGAAATCTATTTTTCCCGACATTTATGAGAGGTTGAATCTTCATTGTATATTCTTGAGTCCTAATTATGTCTGAATTTATATGTATGACTCTACAACATTTCAGTGATCAATCTGTCTGTTCTATGCCTACTCTACTTCAGATTCTTATAGGTGTAGTTGGATACCTGAAAGTCTCTTAAATAAAGGTTCCTGTTTTATTCTTTTCCTTCAAGAATGCTTTGAATTTGGGGTGTCTTTGGTTCCACACATTTTAGGATTGCTTCTTTGAAAATGTCACTGGGCTTTTATAGCAATAACCTTCCTAAAGAAATAGAACAAACCTTAGAGATTTTCAAATAGATTAAGTGAGAATACACATGCGCATCATGTAATACAATAACTTCTCCAGAATCTTCTCTGAAATGGGAAGGTCACTAACTGATCAGCTATAATAGCTGTTCCTGGGACCACCGGCCTGACCACAGTCTAACCAGGGAATATTTCAGTCAACAGAAGATCAGTGTCAGACTTGCAAAGCATTTCACACAATACCTTGGGGCAGCACCTCATCAAGATTTGGATTCCTTACTGATACTTCCAGTGTGCTGGAGTCTGATTCTCCAGGAGGAGAGTTAGCTGAAGATTGCACCAAGTGCTGACAGTTGGGTACAAACAAGAAGGAAGCTGAGAGGTACATCATACAGGCATTAGGGGTATGCTACTACCGACACAGGGCCTAGGCATGGAACATGCTTACAATATCTGAGGAATAATCTCATCTTTCCTTCTAGAAATTTATTCTTCCCAACACAAAAACTAAAGCACTTTAATTTGGCCAATGGATGATTTACTCATCTTTTAATAATGGAGTAATTTGTACTTACTTAAATATTGAATTTTGAGAATTTTTTTTGGGGGGGGGCAAATTTATGGGTAAAGCTAGAAATGTCTCCAATACTGACATTTCCAACCACCCCATTCTGGGGTTAATTGATTATCATCACCCAGACTTTGTTGCTTAGCATTTTACCTTCTGGTGACTATAAAACTTATAAGCTTTTCAAAGTGAGAATAATTACCCAAATATAAAAAGCAAACACAAAAAACTTATCTTGTGAGGTCTATGTTATTTAAATTAGATAATGGATCGGAAATGGATACCGTATTCCTCACATAAATAACCTTTAGAAATATCAAGTTTCTTCTTTCTTGGTAAAAATTGCCTACTTTCATTGTCTAACTCTGTAAATTATACTCCATTTTCTTTTCCCATGGGTTTTCAATGAAATTTGCTCAACAAAGGGACATTTATTGCAGCACTATTTATAATTGCAAGGACATGGAAACAACCGAAATGTTCCAAAACAGATGACTGGATAAAAAAGATGTGGCATGTATACACAATGGAATATTACTCATCAATTAAAAATGACAAATTAGATTATTTTATGATAGCATGGATGAACTTAAAAGAATTCATATTAGCAGAAACAAGTCAAAAAGAAAAAAACAGAAACCAAATGGTTTCACTACTATATGGGACATGGGAAAGATAAACAAAAATCCATGAAGAAAAGTCAAAACAAGTCAACAACCAAATTGAAGTACACAACCGGGGGGATGGGACAGGGTGGGAACAGTCAGGGAGGGGGGGTGAACCCCAGAGATCACAGAGATGTGAAATTCATATATAAATAAAGTATTAAAAAAAGAAATCATTGAAATAGAAACCAAAACAAATAATACTATACTATTGTTTTTGTGTATGTCATTATTTATATGTAATAAAACAGGTTTTGACCATACCAAAAAAAAAAAAAAAAAAAGAAAGAAAGAAATTTGCTCAACCATGACTTTGCCTGGAGATATTCATTATTTCCCCACTCTCTTGATTTCATTTCTTCTTCATGCATAAACACATCAAGGTCCTGAGAAAGACAGATGAAACATGCAAGCGGGGTTAACATTTTCATTTCTGTAAAGACTGATACTATTATGTGCTTTTTCCCATTTTCATTAGCTATTGGACCTTATACTACCAAAATGTTCTAAACAATCTTGCAATTTTTATACTTTCTCTTCATATTGATATTTAGGATGATTTTACAAGTTCTATATTTGAGTCCTTTCAGAAATAAGTAATGCAGGTATAGTTTAACACTGTGCATTGATTTTTCCATTACAGTGACTTTTGCAATGAACTCAAAATTATACTTTCATGTTCATGAAAAACTGGTTTGAAAGTTTTCTTTAAGCAATTTAAAAATGTTTCCATTAGTATCTTCTTTTACTTCTAGTCATCATTCTTGTCAGTCCTCATTCTTGATTATGTTTCCCAGAACATGATGTACCAATTTTATTTGAATTTTGTTGAGACTCTCCTCTCCCACCCTACCTTCATCTAATTAAAGGTACTTTGAAGTGAATTTCCCTTCTATCTCTGCAGTGTTTCTCCTGAAAGACTATAGTGGACTTGCAGAATTCCATATTCAGCTTTAAAGAAATACCATGTAGCTTTGCTCCTGAATAAGGAGCTTTTTTCTCATAAAAGTAGGGTATAACACTATGTGGCGGTGTCTGCTATGAGGAAAGAGATTATGCACTGGATAATGGAAGAGGGAGCTATAATTGCCAACTAAAAACACATGATGCTCTTCAGAAAGAGATATGAAAACATTTTTCAATATAAATCGGGTTTTATTAACCATTTCTACTTCTTTTCTCCAGTTGCTTATATGGCCTAGCATAAGATTTGACCAAAGTTAATCATGTTAGTTAATTATTTTGGTTAATCAGAAATCAATGGCATGATGTCTAATGTAGAGATATGTCTCTTGTCCTACGTCACACATGCTGATTCTGGTTCTCAGGTTATATTAGTAGATACCAACCCAAAAAACAAAGGATTTAGTAAAATATTTATTTAAAAGTTACAGGTGACCATTGTGATGAGAGCATTTCTAAGTTCAGCCACCACTTTAAATAATTTCAACATTAGACAATATGCCATTTTATGTATAATTGAGTTTAGTCATAATGTCATGACTGAGAATGTATTAAAGAAGGTTAATCTCCACACCAGTTTCTAAACAATGGAGAAGGTGGTTTTACTCAGGAGAGCACCAACAGTCACAGTCATCATCTATCTCTGATTTGCAGGTGTAGTTCCAACTTGACTCCAGCGGAAGGCTCTTATTCTTTGTGAGCTCTGAGTTTTTGTTCAGCTTCCTCTATCACCTCAACCACAGTGCATCATACAGAGCACAGAGATATATTCCCATATCTTCCAGTTTTGCAGATAAAATCGTAAGTGAGATGGATTTTTCTGCTTTCTGGAAGTTTATAGAATAGCGGCCCTTTTTTGCATTGTTGGCAAAAGATGAATGGTGATAAATAAGGAGTGTGATCTTTCCATCGGGAAGTTGCTTGTACCAATAAAGATAGTAGTCACTCCAGCTTGTTTCATACTGACAATTGAAGGTGACGTCTGAGCCCTCTCTTTTACCTATAGCTGGTTTATCCTGGGTAACTTTCTGGGCCACACTGTATCCTGTGGGGAAAAAATCAGAAATAGCTGATGCAGTGGATAAAATATCATAAGAATCACACTATTTTTACAAAGATAAACCACATTGAAATTGTTACATGCTTTCTTATTCCTTTCCTCCCTTTTTCATCAAATCTTTGTCAAGTATGAGGTAAACACTTTCATCCTCCCCACCCCCTGACTTTACCCCTGCCTACCAGAGCAGGTGAAGGCTACCAGAGTCCACAACAGGCTTGTGAACAGCATGAGGCTGCACTCCCCTTGACACGAGTGTGTGGTTGTGCCTCCAGCTGAGAGTTCATTGTCTCTGAGAGCCTAGTAGCCACTTATATAGTTCCTGGGCTGATGCTGCTCCCCCTCAGGAAATAGTGTTTCTTATGCTGCATTGATGCCTGATTAGGGAAAGGGAAATGAAAAAAGAGTCTGGTATGCCTAAAACCTTTTTTATTGTCCTTTTCTAGTAGATTAATGAGGCAGTATGTAAATAGAGGTATGGAAAAGGATATGTTAATACTGCTTGAGCTATTGGATATTGAAGATGGAACCATGTAGCATACATTGATAATTGAAGTACAATCATTTTAGAGACAAAATGAAAATAGAATATGTTATGGATTTCCCTCTCACATATGTTTAATAGTCATTCATTTACCTTAAACTCATTTCTCTCCATCCATTCCTGAATTTTTAAAAAAAAATTCACAGATTTGTGGCTTTTTTAGTGAAGACTATCTTACCAGAACAATCTGTTACTTCTTTCTTACTGGGCTCTAGGGTGCTGCTGAAGTTTTACAATAAATCTGCTTCAAGTAAAAGTCAAATGAGAAAAGATCAGTCTTCTTGTCTTTCAAAAGCTATTCAATTTCTTGTGTCTATGAAAATGACATCATCCTTTGAGTTTGATTGAATTTTGTCAGACTCCGATGAGGGTCAGGGTCTCAGTGCTGTTTCTGCACAAACACAGTGCACATAGCAGCTCGCCTGTCCTAGGGTGTTCTGGTGTCACAGATTATCCCACGGGTCCAAAGTGCTCATTTTCCTGGCTAAACTTTATGGCTGTCATTTGCTGTTATTTCGTTATAGCAAATAAAGATAAACTTGTCTAGTCTCTACATGGCATGTGCTATCTATAATTCACAGCTAGGCTTACTATTTGCAAGATGTACAGCTCAGTGCAAGTGAATCCCCCAGAAGTTGTGAACTAAAGTGTTGCTACTGTTGCAAGATCAACTGCTATGTAACTGTCCATCTTCCATTAATTTTATTGTTTCAGTGGTTAATTAATATAAAATAATGAAAAGGTAATGAGACAATTGGGAAAAAAGAACAGAGAGTGTCTATGAAGTATGAAGATTCTCTGCTATAGGTCATAACGACTCGCAGCTGGGTGATGCAGAAGGAGAATTCTAATTGGTTGAGACTTCCACTCTGGTACACTTCACCTTGAGTGCAAGAGGCAGATAATTCCTAGTTTGCAAGTTTAGCCACTAAGCTGAGACCATTCTTACCCACAGCACCTGGGATCAGCAGGTGGGACCTTTCTATTCTGAGGTAACACCATGCCCTGTGTCCTTGGTAGCACAGGCTCAAGGTCTCACAACTGGTATGATGCTGTCCTTGAAACTTAGATTCTCTGGGCCACATTTGAATGAGTGATTTTGCCTTTCTCTGTGATTATTTGATAATAGAATCTATTGGTAAAGCACCTGCATTCAGTTCTTACTGCAGGAGCTATGGAGGGGGTTGACTACTGAAAATTTCCAAGTTTAATGAATTAACTTCTGTTAAGATTTGAGGGAATTCCTGAAAGAAATTATTGGTTGTGATAGGAAATAGTTATTCATATTTGGTTGTTCTCTTGCCTGCAAGCTATTGGAAGTTGAAATGTGCTCACTTGTCCTTGCCTTCCACAAGATACAGGCCCAAACTCATTACCTCCCTTCCTTCCTTCTCAGCCACCATATCATGGACATAGCACCACTCAAGCAAATGAAATGAAAATTATCTTCTGACACTGCCATGGTCCCAATCTGTATTGCAAACTGAATGGTAAAAGTAGTCAAATCCTATTCATTGATTATGTAACTCTGCTTAATTTATTACAAGTTCTAAGAAACATCCATGCTCCTTCTGTACTCAAACATCCAATCATATTTTTGATATTTTTTTGTGCACTCTGGGTTTTTGTTCAGCTTCTACTATCACCTCAAACACAGTGCATTCACAGAGAGCTCAAAGACACATTTCTATGTCATTCAGTTGCAAGGACACAATTTTTAGGGCAGTAGATTTGTTTGCTTTCTGGAACTTTACAGAGTAGCAGCCCTGCTTTTCATTGATGTCAGAAGAAGACTACTGATCAATGATGTAAGTCATATTTCCATCAGAAAACTGCTTGTACCAGTAAATATAGTAGAAATCCCAGTTTCTTTCATAGCGATAGTTCAGGGTGAGATCTGCTCCATTTCATTTGGTTGTAGCTGGCTGATCTTGAGTAATGTACTGAGCCACACTGGAGTCTGTGGGGAAAATAAGAAAAAAATTGACATAGCAAATAAACTATTATCAAAAAAGACAGTTTATGCCCAAAGAAAAACATATTGAAATCCCCAGTGCTTCTTCTCCTTCACCATGTCAAGCACCACATGTCTGGTGCTGTTCTTCATCTACCACTCCTGCCTGGGTCCCAGCCTACCAGAGTAGGTGCAGGTCACCAGGTCCAGAGCAGGCTAAGAAGTGGAATGGGTTGTGCTCCCATGGACACGTGTGTGCAGTTTTGCCTCCAGTTGAGAGCGCAGTGACTTTAAGAGCCTGGATGTCATATATGTAGTTCCTGGGGTTGGTGCTGCTCCCCACACAAGAAACAGCATTTCTTATATTGCACTGATTGCCTGATTATGTAAAGATGAGAGAAGATTCTGGCTCTCTGAAATACTGAATGTCACTTCTGTGGCTGCTAATTGAGGCAGTGCATGAGAAGAGGCATGGAACAAAAAATTAGTATAGGTTTGAGTTAAAGGAAATGAATTTTGAACCATTTTATGTACATAGATAATTCAAAAGAAATGATCTGGGGACCCATAGAAAAGAGTGTATTACAGATTTCACCCTCTTTGTATCCATTTAATGACCATTAAATCAAACCTTTCACTCATTTTTCTCCACTCAGATCTCACGAAACTTTAAACATGTCCACAAATCAGTAGGAGTCAGTCTTCCACTGATTTCATTGCTTCAGTGGGTGAATTCATGTCCAAGTTCTAAAAGGCAAACAGATGACTGGAAGAGACAGGGTACAGAAAGGGTCTCTGAAACATGAAGATTCCCTGCTGCAGGTCACATGATTCATCACTGGGCTATACAGGGGTAGATATCCAATTAGGAAAGAGCCACTCTTACCCATTTTACACTGAGCGCAACAGGCAGTTGATTGCTGATTTGCTATTTTTGCCATTAAGCTGAGCCCATTCATACCCAGGGTGCCTTGGAACCAGCAGGAAGTCAGCCTGCCCCCTCTTGGCCATGACTGCCCTGTGCCTGTGGCAACACAGACACAAGATCTCACAGCTCAGGCAGTGCTGCCATTGAAATTTGGTTTCTATTGGGCCGGTTGAATGAGATGGGAGATTTGCTGTTGTTTGCGATTTAATGACTAATTATTAATGTTATACAGGACTGGAATACAATTTGTATTGAAGGGAATATTGCAGAAATTAATTACTTAAAATCCCAGTTTTGTGAATTAGTCTGCTATAAGAGCTGAGAACACATCTGAAATAAATTTCCAGATGTGGAGGGAAAAAGTCATTTATATTTTGGCTGTTTTCTTGCCTCCAAGCTGACTCTAAGGTGCTATTTTCACTGGGTCTGGCTTCCCCATAAAAGACAGATGGGAGTCACCGGACCCTTCCTCCTACTCAGTCACCACAACATAGAGTATCAGCATCACTCACACAAATGAAATCAAAATAGGCTTCTGATTTCTGTCAATTCTCTGTTTTGAATTGGAATTTGAATGGTAATGACAATGAAATCATATTTATTAATGAAGCAATGAAATGCTTAATTCTTCCAAAGTTTTATTTTGGATATCCTTGGGTCCTCTGCATTCAAATGTTCAGCCATATTGTTGCCATGAGTGCACAAACATGTTTGGTGGCTTCTACTACTCTAATTGTTGTTAGAAAGACAAAACTTTTCCCAAATGCTTTTTTTACCAATGAAAATATTAAGACATATTAATAGCATAATAGTTCCCAATTAAAATTGCCAGTCTCTGGACATTGCAGGCATACAAACTCTTGTACATATTGTCAGAAAATTCCCCTTATGTCTAATTATCAGACTCCAAAAATTTATTTGTTTGGTGGCTCTTCCTGAAACCTAATGGAAGTGATTGAGTTATTGTACTTTCAACTGTCCTCAGACCCCAACTGTCCTCCTACCACGTGAAACACAGAAGGACTGAGACTCCAGATTTTTCCTATTTTCCCTTCCTCTAATATCCTTGATAGTAGCTATTCTTTTATGCTGATCACGCCTTTTAAGAACAACAATATTCTATTTGAACCCTGTATATTTTAGCCTAAAGAAAGGCACTGCAATCAGATATAGATGCTATTCCAAATTTCATGTCTATTTAATTTTTAAACTCCACTCAGTCACCATTCTGTACTTATGTCCCAGTACTTACATTTTGACCACTTTCATCCTTTCACTCATTCTTGTACCCCCCCACCCAAAGCAACCAAAGACGTACTCACTGTACCAATAAATTTGCTTAGTTTTTCAAAATTCTTAAGTGAGATAATACAGCATTTTTATTTCTAACCTTGCTGGTTAGCATGCTACCCCGCTGCTGAGAATAGTTTAAAGAGGCTGGGCACGGTGGTTCGTGCCTGTAAGCTTCAGCCTATGAAGCGGCTGGGGCTAGGGATCGCGGTTCGAGTCCCGCTTGGGGCAACACAGTGAGACCTAGTCCCAAAAAATAGCTGGGCGTGGTGGCGCACGCCTGTAATCCCAGCTACCTGGGAAGCTGAGGCTGGGAATTGGTTGAGTCTGCGGTACCATGGGCAACGTAAGCCTGCAGTTCCATGGGCAAAAATAGCGAGACCTAGTCTCAAAAAAAAAAGTTTAAAGATGGTTAAAGAGGGTTTTCAAGTGCGAATAAATATAATATTTCCCATATATAAAAAGTGGGGACAAAAATCTTATCTTGTAAAGTTTATGGTATTTAAACTAGATAAAGGATTTGAAATAGATACCTTATTCCTGACATATTATAGCCTCTATAAATATCAGGTTTCTTTTTTTTTTTCTGATAAAACCTTCCTTCTTTTCATTGTCCAAGTCTGTGAACTTCACTCCACTTTCTTCTTTCCGTGGGTTTTCAAGGAAACTTGCTCAGTTGTCACTTTCCCTGGAGGTACTCATTACTTCCCTCTGCCCTCTTAATTTCTTCTTGATGCATAAACACATTCAGGATCCTGAGAGATACAGAGGGAACACTCAAATAGGTTATATTTTCATTTTTGTAAAGGCAAATAATATTGCTCTCCTTCATCCTCCAGTTTTTATTTGCTATGGGATATTACACTACTGAAGTGTTTTTCACAATCTTGTCATTTTTATACTTTCTCATCATACTGCTCTCTATTAGCATCTTGCATGTTCTTCATTTGAGTACTTTTAAGAAATAAGTATTGCAATTACAGCTTAACACTCTGTGTATTGATTTTCTGTTAACAGTGACTTTTAAGAATGGATTAAAAATTATACTTTTATGTTTGTGGGAAACTAGTTTGACAGTTTTCTTTAAGCAAGTTAATTATTTTCCCCCTTAGCGGCTTCTTTCACTTCTGATGAAAAGTCAGGCATCATTCTAGATTATATTTCTCAGAATGTGATGTAACAATTTTCATTGAATTTTGGTGATATTCTCCTTTCCCACCCTCACCCCCACCCAACCAAAAATACGTTGATGTGGATTTCCCTTCTATGTCTGCAATGTTTTTGCTAAATGACAGGATTGGACTTGCAGAATTCCATATTCAGCTTTAAAGAACATCCATGTACCTTTGCTCCTGAATAAGGAGTTCGTTTTATATAAAATTGGGTGTAACACTGAGGGAAGTGTCTGTTATAAGCGAAGAGATTATGTAATGGATAATGGAAGAGTGAGTTATAATCACCTGCTATGACCACATAATGAGCTGCAGAAATAGCTGTGAAAACTTCAATAAAAATAAATATATTAATCATTTGTACTTCTTTTTACCAGTTGCATATATATGGTAGCATTAGATTTGCTGGTTAAAGTTAATCATCTCAGTCAATTATTCTGGTTAAAAATAAAGTCAATGGCTTTAAGTCTAATATGATATACATCTCTTGTCCTATATTAAACATGGTGGTTCTGGTTCTCAGATCATACCTTAGTCAACATAAACCCGAAGACCAAATGACTCAGTAAAATATTTGTGTGATTTATCCTCACTAACCTGATGACCAGATGACCAGACCCATGTAGTGATGTGAGTATTTCTAAGTCCAGCTGCCTCTTCAAATAATTGTGAGGCATATTTTTCAACATTAGACAGTATGCACATGCTCTGTATAATGAATTTAGTCAAAATCTCAAGGCTGGAATGTATTAAAAGAAGGTTAATCTGGACACCTGTTTCTAAATGACAGAGAAGGAGGTTTTACTCAGAAGTCACCCCCTGATCCAGACCACAGAAAAAGCAGTCAGAGTCACAGCAATCACTTATCTGGGATCTGAAGGTGTGGTTTCAGCTTGGCTCCTGTACAGGACTCTTGCTCTTTTTGAGCTCTGGGTTTTTGTTCAGTTTCTACTATCACCTCAAACACAGTGGGTTCACAGAGAGCACAGAAATATGTTGCTGTATCATCCAATTTTAAGGATACAATGGCGAGGGAGATGAATTTGTTTGCTTTTTGGAAGTTTATAGAATAGCGTCCTTTTCTTGCATTATTGGCAGAAGAATGCTGATAAATAATGTCAATCATCTTTCCATCAAGAAGCTGCTTGTACCAGACAATATAGTAGGAACTCCAGCTTGTTTCATAGCGACACTTCAGCAAGGCTGCTGAGCTCTCACTTCTAGCTATATCTGGCTGATCTTGGATAACTTTCTGGGCCACACTGGAGCCTGTGTGGAAAAACAGAAATAGTTCATTCAGTAATTATGAGAATTAGACTTTCTATACCAAGATATCACGTTGAAACCATCACATGCTGCTGTTCGCTAACCCTCTTTCCCCCTCATCCATGTCAAGCATCATGTGTCCAGTGCTCATATTCATTCTCCCCACTCCTTGCCTGAACCCCTGCCTACCAGAGCAGGAAAAGGCCACCAGGACCCACAACAAGCTGGGGAGTGGCATGGAGCTCTGCTCTCTGGTATACATGTGTTCAGTTGTCTCTCCAGCTGAGAGTCAGTGTCTCTGAGAGCCTTGGGAACCATATATGTAGTTCCTGGGGTTGATGCTCCTTCCCACACAGGAAATAGGGTTTTTCATTGCAGCATTGCCCAACTGTTACACAAATATGAAGAGTCTGCCTCACACCAAACTTTGATCTTTTGACTTTTCTTCTTCTCTTCCCTGGTATTTAAGTGAGCATATATGAAAAAGGAATTAGGACTATAGATTTGAGGTGAAGGTTAGTGAGGATAAATCAGTTGACATACAGTGATGATTTTCAGTGGAATATTAGGTGGAATATTAGTGGTTTTATAGACACACTGAAAAAAGAAATTGTTATGTATTTTGTCCTTCCATGCTTGTACTTAATGATTAGTCACTTACATTCCTCTCTTTTCTCTCTATGCAAAATCTAATGAACTTAAAAAAACTTTTTTTTCAACTCTGGCTTCCTCAGTGAAGATTATTATCCTATTCAAGACAACTGCTGTATGTATTTTTTTCTGCCTTTCTGGATTCTAGAGATTTTTCTAATTTTTACAGTAAATAGAGATGCTTAGTAATCAAAGTCGAGTAATTAAACATCAGTCCTGCTGATTTTCAAAAGCCATTCAGTTGTTTAGTAGACAAGAATAATACATTATCCTTTGAATGGTGACATTTCATGTCTTTTGGTAAACTCTGAAAAGGGTCTGAGTGCTCAGTATGATTCCTCCACAATTCAATTGCAAAGAGTAGGTCACGTGTCCTATGATGATTCTGATGTCACAATTTTTATTCCATTGCTGCAGAGTGTTCAATCTCACTTGTTAAATTCCATGACTGTGTTCTTTTCTTAACTTCTAAAGTTAAATTCCGCTAGCATGCGCTGTTTATACTCCACTCCTACTGATGTGATGTTTGTCAGTTGCACATACTTAGAGCATGTCAGCCCACAGGCTGTGAAGTTTTCACAATGTCGCATGATCATGTGCCTGTAAGAGTCAGTCTTCATTATGTTCATTGTTTCAGTGTATGAATTCATGTAAAAGAATCAAAAACGAACATAAAATGAAAAAGAAAGTACAGATAAGGTCTCTGACACATGAAAATTACCTGTCACCAGTCCCAATAGCTCACAGCTGTGTGATGCAAACGAAGCATTCTAATTAGTTGAGACATCCTACTGGCCCTACATGTTATTTTATCACTTTGAAGTCAATCACTTTTATATCTGAAGGCAAAAATGCAACCAGTCAGTCTTCCAAAATTCTCTCTGCAATGGGAACGTCACCAATTGATCAGCAACAGTTGCTACTACTGGGACCAGGCTCTGTCACAGCCTAACTGGGGTGCAGGAGGCCAGTGTTGACTCGCAAAACATTTTTACATGTTTACTGTGTGTTTCACACAAAACATTTTCACATGACACAGCACTTTAGCAAATTGCTGTCATCTTTCCTGATGCTTGGAGTGTGTTGGAGCTTGATTCTGAGGGAGGAAAGTTAATTGAAGACTGCCCCAAGTGGTGACACACCATGCAGACATTTGTGGGGATAGCCCTACAGATAGAAGGTCCAGGCCTACTAAAGTTCTCATACAGAAAAATGCTTGAGTAAGAGCAATCTTGTATTTTCTTCTAAGATTTTATTCTTCCACACAAAAAACTATGAAAGAAACTGGTTAAAAAATTCAACATGATTAATTGGCTAGTGATGATTCACTCATCTATTTATTATCATGGGGTGATTTGTGCCTAGATTTGGCATCTTTTTCTAAGTTTGTCAAGGGGAGGAGGGTGGGAAGAGACCCAGTTAAAACCAAAAATTTCACCATCAGTGAGACCTGTTGTGGGGTCAGTTGATACTTAGTATCCAAACCTTACTCTTCACAGTCCTCTAGGGTCTGCCCTCTACTGAAAATAAAATCTAGAGATGCTTTTCAAAATTAGAGAAGACATGTATTTTCACAAATATAAAAAGTGAGAAAGTGGAAATCTAAGTTTTATGATGCTTAAATTCATAGATTCAACATGTACCTTAGTCCTTTTCTCTTAGTAAAACCTGTCTTTCCCTCATTGTCCAAATGAACTGTTACCAGTTTTTCTTCTTTCCATATTGGTTCAAGGAATTGTTTTCTCACCTGTTTCCCTGGGGGTTCCCATTATTTCCCTTCCTTCTTGGGTCATTTCTTCTGACATATTAACACATCAAGTGCTGAACAGAGAGAACTATCAAGTGGGGTCTTATTTTCACTACGTAAAGACATAACATTCAGCAGTTTTACCCTATGTTTATTAACTAGGGGATGTTATATCTCAGAAGAGGTTCTTGAAGATTTTGCCATTTTTCATTTGATTTGTTGTCAACTTTTTACATATTTTGCACTTGAGTTCCTTTCTAGAGATATACAATATTTCTAGATTTTGTTTGCTGTGCTTTGCTTTTTTCACATTCTTAGCAGAGACTTTAACAAAATATTTAATATTGTACTCTTTTTCATGAGAAGCTAGGTTTATAATTGGCTTTGTTTTCGCACTATAAAATGATTTCCCTTGATCTCTGTTACTTTTACAAGTCAAACATGATCCTTGATCATATTTCTCAAAACAGGATGTATCAGTTTTCTCTAGAGAGTGAGAAGCTGTAATCCCCAAAGAAACTGACATTTTGAGTAGGAATTCATCATCCGTGCCTTAAATATTTCTGCCAAAACCACAAAGGTGGACTTGCATAATTCCTTATTCAGTTTTAACACATCCCATGTAACAATGAAACTCCTCAATGAGGGGTTTCTTTTATGCAAAGTTAGGAATCGCTGTGAGCAAAGGCACTTCTATGGACAAAGAAATTATGCAGTGGCTCATAGAAGTGGAAGTTTTCATATCAGCTGCAACTTTCAGAAATTCTAATGAATTGCTTTTCACTTGGTTACATAAGCATATTTCTATGTATGTTAACCACTTTTACTTCTCTTTCCAGTCTCCTCTATGTGACAGCATAAGATTCACTAATTAAAGTTAATATTAATTATTTTTATTAATCATTAAGCTAACGCAGTGGTTAAAATACATGATATGAATGGTGATGTGTGACTCAGAAAGGAGTAAGAACTTAGCTCAAAGTTGGATAAATGAACATGACCCTCTTTGGGGGGAAGGACTAGCTTGTTTTGGCCATCCATTGTACTGTGTAGCCTTGTATTGTCTCAGTTTAACTTTATGGCAATGTATTTCACAGAATTACTTTTTTGTATTATCTTAGGTTAGACTTGGCCACACAGAGATTTGTGCAATGTCTGGAAAGCAGTTGTGAGGCAGCTTCTATAGGTCTTCTATAGGTGGGGCAGGGCTCACAGGATAGTGGCAACTCAACACTGTTGCTCCTGATCTGCCCATTCATCTTACTGCTGCCTCACAGCTTCTCCCCCTTCACCAGATCTCTACTCTTAGCTTCTCAGTTTTTCTCTGTTTTGGGCCAGGTCCACCTGCCCCTTGATGCAAATGATGCCCACTTCTCTTAAGGAAGCTACTGTATGGAATAAGGGGATGAGAGGACATTATCATTTGATTTCCTTTATTCCTGTTGTTCTCATGGATTCTAGGATGTCCTTACAGGTCCATTTGTCTATGGTTTTGTCACATCCAAGTTTCCTTATAGGTATTATTCTAAGAGATTTATAATAATTTCAGGTACTATAGCCAATATAAGCATAATATCTTTGTGTAGATTCTCCTACCAGTTCCAGCAATTGCAGGAGGTCTAAACCTTTTGACTCATCTCTTATTCTACATAATATATGATGATCTGTTTTCTGATTATACCTCAATTGACTCAAAACATAAGAGGAAAGAGCTAAAAAATTGTTTTCATGATATTCCAGATGATCGTCGCAACTTGTGATAGAGCATCTTTAAGTTCACCTGTTATTTGAAATTATTATGGAATAAATCAGTTCAATGTTAGGCAACTATACAGATAACCTGTGATTTTAAGTCAAACATTCAAGACTGAAATTGCACTAGAAGAAAGTTGCTCTGGGCAGAGCATGGTAGTGCATGCCTGTAAGCGGCAACCTAGGAAACCGCAGCCGGGACTAGGGATCATGGTTCAAGCCCTGCCGGGAGCACATAACGAGATCTAGTTAAAAAAAAAAGTAAAGCTGGGCATGGTGGTGTGCACCTGTAATCTCAGCTACCTGGGAAGCTGAGGCTGGGGATTGCTTGAGTCTGTGGTACCCCAGGCAACATGAGACTGCAGTTCCACAGGCAAAATAGAGATACCTAGTCTCAATCAATCAATCAATCAATCAATCAATCAATAAAGTTGCTCTGGACATCTGTTTATAAGTAATATAGAATAAAGTTTTACTTAGAATTCAATCCCCTAATCCAGACCACAGTAGAAGCAACCACAGTCATTGTCACATCTTTTTTTCTGGAATGTGCAGGTGTGATTTCAGGTTGGCTCCTGCAATAGGCTTATTATGTTTATGGAGTTCTGGATTTTTTGTTCAGTTATTACTATCATCTCACACTGTGAGCTCTTTCTTGAATAAAGCAGAAATGCTTTGCTGAGTCATCCAGTTTTAAGGGTGAAATCTTGAGGTGTAGGATTTTGTCTGCTTTCAGGAAATGTATAGAGTAGAGACTACTGCATTGTTGTTACTAGAATGCTGAGAAAGAACGTGATCTTTCCATTAGGAGACAGCTTGTACCATGCAATAAAGTAGTCACTATGACTAGTCTCATATCGACAGCTCACAGTGAATGCTGACCCTTCTTTCAAAATTGTAGCTGGTTGATCTTGAGACTGTTTCTGGGTCACATTGGATCCTGTGAGAGAATAGAGGAAAACACAGCTGATGAAGTAAAATGTTGTAAAATTAGGTTCATTGTGTACCCAAAGATAAACTAAACTGAAACTGTCACATGCTGCTATTCCCCAGTCCTCCTTGCTCCTCCTCCATGTCAAGCACCATGTGCCCAGTGTGGTCCTTCATCCTCCTCACCCTCTGCCTGGACCCCTGCTTACCAGAGCAGGTGAAGGCCACCAGAGCCCACAGCAGGCCTGCGAGCAGCATGGGGCTGCTCTCCCCTGGACATGTGTGTGCAGTTGCACCTCCAGATGAAAGCTCAATGTTTGAGCACCTGGAAACTATATATGTAGTTCCTGGGGCTGATTCTGCTCCCCTCACAAGAAATAAGGTTTCTCATATTCCATTGATTTCCTGGTTATGACAGATGAAAGACAAGGATGACCTATTCCAAATTCTGACTTTGTCTCCTTGTCTGTTACTGATAATTAACAGAGGTAGTAGGTGAAAGGGGCATGGAAAAAGCAATTTGTATTACAGGTTTGAGCTGAAGGGAAATGAAAATTGAATCAGTTCACATACTTTCATAATTTTCAGTAATTTGATTTTCAGACCACATTGAAAATAGAATGAATTTTCCATCCTTGTATCTTTTTATGGTCATTCATTCACCCTATACTCACTTTTTTTTTACATCTAGAATCTAGTGGAATTTAAAAAAATTCACAGATCTGTGGATTTCTCAGTGAAGGTTATACTACTCAAAGCAATTAGCGTATCTCTTTCCTCTCCCTAAATGTAGTCTAAAGTTCTGTGTCAGGTTTTCAATAAATTTAGCTGTTTTAAAATCAAATGACAAGCCATCAGTCTTCTTACTTTCTTATGAAATTACAACAAGAATAATCTTTATTTTTTAAATTTTTTTTGTGGTAAGAAAATAAGTTACAGATAGGTATACATATTATAATACCATAATTACAAAGTTATAGACCATGCAATATAATACAGTATTTACTGATGTGATTTAAAAGTTTCAAACACCACAGGAATGACAAACATCAAATCCAGTGTACTGATTATTATTTCTGAGAATGTATAATGGAGAATAGAAGAGATATCCACAGAAAATGTCAACTATCTCTGTGATGATTCTTTGTTTGATGATTGTTTCTTTAAAAATTTAATTTAATTTTTTTAAATTTTGCATATATGTGTGTGTATTTATATTTATAATACATTATTGTGTATCCTGGGGCTCTCCCAATTATCTAACACCTGTTAAGCATCCTGATCTTTTGTGCCATTCACCTGCCCAGCCTTCTTCTCCCTCCTCCTCTCTCGCTCCATTGTTCAGTCCCATTGGTTGATTCTAATTTTTATCTGTTTGCTTGTTTTTCCCTATATCCATCATATCAGTGAGACCATCCTGTATTTCTCTTTTTCCTTTTGGGATTATTTATGCTAATATGAGTCCTTCTAGTTCCATCCATGTTGCTGTGAATGACAGGTGTTTGTCCTCCTTGATTGATGCGCAGTATTCCTTCGTGTACATATACCACTTTTTTTTTCAGCCAGTCATTGGTTTGGGGGCATTTGGTTTTTTTCTAAATCTTGGCAGTTGTAAACAGAGCTGCAATAAACATGCGCATACACATGTCCTTAAATGTTTTCTTGTCCTCTGGGTAGATTCCCAGTAGTGGGATTGCTGAGTCAAATGGTAATTCCACTTTCAATTGTTTGGGGTCCTCCACACAGTCTTCCATAGTGGCTGGACCAGTTTGCACTCCCACCAGCAGTGTAAGAGAGTTGACTTTTCTCCATATCCGCGCCAACATTTGTTATAGTCCATTTTATTTATATACTGTATACACATTTTATTTATATACTACATTCTTACTGGTGTAATGTGGTATCTCAGTGTGGCTTTAATTTGCATTTCCCTGATTATTAGTGATGTGGAACATTCTTTAATATGCCTATTAGCCATCTATATCTCCTCTTTGGTGAAATGTCTTTTTTTGATTGGGTTTTTTGCTTTGTTTTTGTTGAAATGTAGGAGCTCTTTGTGTATCTTTGTTATCAGTCCCTTGTCACTTGTCTGGAGGGCAAAAATTACCCAATCAGTTGGGTTTCTTTTTGTTTTGTTTTATTGTCTCATTTGCTGTACAGAAACTTTTTAGTTTGATATAGTCCCAGCTGTTTATATTTTCCTTCATTGTTTTTGCCAGTGATAGTTGTTTCCCAAAATGGATTTCTGAGGTGAAATTCATGAAGGGTTTGGTCTAGGTTTTCCTTTATGTATTTTATGGTTACCTGTCTCACATCTAAGTCCTTTATCCATTTTGAGTTCATTTTCATACAAGGTGTGAGGGTGTTGTTCTGGTTCATTTTTTTTTT
>PVHY01019700.1:0-26891 GCA_004024945.1 Uropsilus gracilis | reverse complement strand
CGTGCCCCGCCCTATTTCGGGTCTTTGTTTATCCTGTTTCTCTCCCCCTAGACTGGGAGTTAGTCAGGGCACTATCTCTGAGCTTCATCACAGTGCCTGGGTCTGCCCTGGACGAGGATTCTACTGGTGGCCCTAACCACCCCCAGATTTGGGCCCTAATCACCCCCAGATTTGGCTCTAACCACCCCCAGATTTGGGCCCTAACCACCCCCCAGATTTGAGGCTCCCTGCTCGAGAGACAGGGGTGTGCACCGTTCCCCTCCCCATGCCAGCCCAGCGGGGGGCACAGAGCCAGCGGTGCCAGGGGCCAGAAAGCCGGGGAAGAGGAGCAGCCCACGGCGGGCCCAGCCGCAGCCCCGGGCCCGCACCGCGCTCACCCGTCACGCGGAGCCGGACGCCGTGGCGGCTCTCGTAGCGGTCGTGGACGTCGCCCCCGGCGAACTCAACGCGGCAGAAGTAGCGGCCGTCGTCGGCCAGGGCGAGGCGCTCCACGCGCAGCGACAGGTCGTTATGGCGCGGGTTGCCCACCAGCCGGAAGCGGCCGTGCAGGCTGAGCGCCGGCTGGCACAGCTCGCTGCCCCGCGCCGCCGCGCAGCGGAACACCTGCGGCCCCGCGTAGGGCTCGCCCGCGCGCCAGATGGCGGTGAGCGGCCCGTCGTAGTGGCGGTGCGGGTGCGTGAAGGTGCAGGGCAGCACGGCCGCCTCACCCGCCGCCGCGCTCACCTCGGTCGGCACCTGCATGGACCAGCGCTGCTCCGACGCACCTGCGGACAGGGGGGCGGGCGGCGGCCTGGCCGGTGGGAGCTTGGGTCCTCCCGGATCACCCAAGGGACACCCCTCCCCTCCCCCTCCAGAGAACCGGAAGCGCCAGGACCAAGGAAGCTTCCCAGGGAGTCTGGAGCCCCATTTCCCGATGGGCAGCATCTCCTAGGACCCTGACTCCCAGCATGCCTGAGCGAATCCCGCGCTCTGGCTGAAGGGCAGAAAAGCCCTGGGATTTCTACTGAGCACAGAATTCCCAGCCCCCCCCCCCCAGATGGCACAAGAATAGCACTTACTGTGCACCTCTGTGTAGAGCAGCTTCTCCGTAGTACCTCTCTTAGTTCTCACAAGTGATCCTAGAGGTAAACATGGTTCTCCCTGGGTTACATGTTAATAAGCTGAGGCGCAGAGAGGTCGAGGAATGGTCTGAAGTCACACAGCTAGGATGAGGTAAAGCCAGCTTTCAGATTCTGGGGTTCACTCCCCTGCCCTAAAGGCTTGAACCCCGGAACTCATCCAAGGAGACCTTACTCTTATGTACAGAGGGGAAGGGGCAGTGTGTTTGGTAGAGGATGCTGTGTTTTGAAGTGTATATGATGTGTTGAATGAGATTCTTCTAGAATTCAGTCAACCCAGTGGGCTCTGGGAGAGGCTATTGGCAGGGAGCTGAGACACTGGAGAATAGTGGGTCGCTATTCTATGCCTGGGTCCTCTGTCCAAGTGCCTCTGGTTTCAGTTTCCTCCCATCTCGTGAGCATCTAAAGTCTGTCCGGCCTAAGGTCTGGAAGCTTTGCTCCAGTGGGCAGAGGGCTGGCGAACTCTGCAGGACTGTTGCATATATGTGCTGCTCCAGGGGAGGGCTGAGGGGGTGGGGGAGGAGGGACGTCCTGGGAGGATCAGGCCAGGGGTGGTGCTTCGCCAAGGAGGGAATGCAGGCTTGCTGGAGTCTCCTGACTTGTTCACAAAAAGGATCTTTAGCAGGAATAATATAGCAGCCCTTGTATTTACAAAGGGCTTTACAATTTACACAGCTGTAGCACATATAGCATGTCACGTGACCCTCAGGACGCCCTAGGAGACAAAGGCTGGGCAGATATTGTTGGAGATGAGAAACTGAAGACCAGAGTCACAGGAAGGAAGGCAGAAGAACTCCTGCTTTTCGGACTCCCAATCTGGTGCTCAGTGCTCTTTGGGGTAGCCTGACTCACACCTTGGGCAGGAAAGCCCTTGGCCCACAGCTGGCAGACCACCAGCCGGGGAACCCAGCCCCTCTATGAATAATCTCCAGGTTGGGACAGCCCTCCTGCAGAGAACCCTTGCTGCGACCCACATGCCCTTTGGAGCACTCGTCACCCAACCCCCAAATGGCCCTTCCAGTTTCCCATCATGGCTGTCCTGGATTCATGAAACCTTTCCCTTCTTTGGCAAAGTCTCAGGCCCTCATTTACCCACCTTCCCCAGCCCATCTTCACCAGCAACTGTTATACTTCCTCCAGTATAATAGCCTGATGGGGGGTAGGGAGGAGCAGAAAGTGCCAGGTGTGTGTGTGCCAGTTGTGTGGAACCACATAGTACATATCAGGTGTGTGAATTGTGCCTCCTATGAAGCCACACTTTCGATTCCTGCTGAGCTTGCAATCAGCTAAAACCACAAGTTCTTTTTCCATGAAATCTGTTTCTAAGCCAAGTAATTTCTCTTTTCTTCTGGATAGGAGGAAATAAGCTTTTGAATCCAAGTGGAGGACTTGACTTTTATCCCTAGTGTGAGAGCTTGTTTGCTCAGCTGTTAATAATCAAAGGGCCTAATTCCAAATTGAGGAACCCTTCCTGAAGGATTTGCTGGTTCAGTTAGTACCTAGAGCTGCAGACAGCATCTCCTCGCTCTTGATGCTCAGCCCCTGCCTCAGTTTCCCTGCACTCCCCACCCTTATTGGGCAGGTATCATGAAGTCAGGCACTGATTCCCCAGGTATCGTTTGCTATTGTGTATTCATCACTTAGCAAACATTTATTGGACACGTCCTTACCAGGCACCAGGATATGAGCTGAATTTACAAAGAATAACTTATCAAACGGTGGAACTCACAGCTCAGAGATGGAGACACATCTGTGACCACGTGCCCGACTTGCTTGGCAGCCTGCCAGGTGTCCTAGGAGGGACACGAACAATGTGCTCTCTGTCAATGTGTCATGGGTCCTGGCACATTTCACTCCAGCTCCCTCCTCGTCATCCACAGGTCTGTGTGCCCTACAGCCACCACTGTGCCAGGATGGCCTCTGTAAGTACATGGCCCTGCGTGTCTCTCCCTAGCACCTGGAAGTATCAGAAGGGCAGGGGCCCTGTGTGTAGGGTGTTGTTACCTCCCAGCACAGTGCCTGCTGCATGGTGAGTGATGTTTGACTGAATTGCAAGAGGGAGCTGAAGAGAGGGTGGGCAGGTTGGTAGGACAGGGTGGGGGTAGACTGAGGGTGGGTGGGAGGCATGCAGATGTTAGGTGGGTAGGCATAGACTAGAAGACCCATGAGGCAAGAGAAGAGCAGAGCCTTGAGGAAGATGTGGGATGCCCTGAGGCAGGTTGAAGGTATTCTAGGCAAAGGGTACAGCCATGGTAGCGAGGACACCAGCATGGCAATCTCAGGGCATGAAGGGATAAGGGACCTAGAATACACAGAGCTTTGGGAGCTCCCTAGGAGACACTCCTCCTCTCATTTCATATTTCAATAATCATGAGGTGCTATCATCAGTACGAGTGATGGCAAGGTCATATGGCCAGCCAGAGCCAAGGCTTCAAGCTCGGTGCTTCCTGGACTGCTGTGCCCAGTAGGCTCATTTGCTCAAGGATGACAGCTGACAGCTTTACTTGGAAACACCTTGGAGTAAGATACAGAAGGCAGATGGGGGTCTCTGGTAGTTGGGGGCCGTTCTAGTGGCAGAGAGGGCACACAGAGGCCTTTTCCCCAGTCACCAGGGGGAGATGGTTGTTTCCTGTTTACCTGTTCCAGTGGGCGGGCTCCTGGACTCCCTCTCACATAGAGACCTTTGGATAAATCCACCCAGGGGACTCCAGGTGAGGGTGGGAAGGCCCAGCAGGAATTGCCAGGGGAAAAATGCGTTTGCTCTGGCAGGCCTCCAAGCTCCTCAGTATCCGGTGACATTTAGCATAACCTCGGCAGCTCCTGCCATGTCTGTCTGTTAGGACAGGGGAGGGAGGCTCACTTCTGAACTGGAAACTTAGGTCTCTCTTTAGGTTTCTTATCTCCCTGCCTCATGGCATAAGTTTCTGGGATTAACAGGATGACCAATTCTTGCTGAATAACTGCCAGATAACTCCCCCTTGCACCATGAGGAATCAAACACAGCTGAAATGGGTGACATTCTCATCTGTGGTCATTCTTTCATTAGACTTGTGTCACACACCCAGTCTGTTGGTGGGTGGTCTTTGAGCAATTTACAGAATGTCCTAGGTCTCAGGCTCCTCTGCTACCATGTAAGGAGTGTACCCCTTCCTCATTGGATGGAGGGCTGGATAAAGTCACAAAGGCACTGTCATTGAGCAAAGGCTCCCTGCTGTGAGTCCTCCTCTTTCACAGATCCTGCAAGGGGCGTGTACAAGCGTGCTAAAACACCATGTGGAGGTGCTTTAGGCTTCGAGTGTAGGGTGACACAGCAGGTCAGGGCACAGATACCCCTATATGCATGGTTTGCAGCTCTGTTTGACATCTTAGACCAAAGATAATACAACCGCCCAGTCTATGCTCTGAACACCCCAAACTAGTCATTAATCAGTGCAGGAATGTTGGCAACGTGGTCACAGGAGGCATTGTGGTCCTCCTCAGCGTGTCTACAGTCTGGCTGCTCTTGGCACTCTTTCATTTATGTGAACTTACAACAAATTTGATTAATTAGCTTCCCAGGCTTGGGAAAAACAGCACCTCCTTCCTCACTTAGCATCATCACTAAGTTCTTGAAAACTTCAAGTGAAACTATGGCCATCAAAAGCAGGTCCCTGAAATGTCCTCATGGGTCGGTTTTCATAATGAAATGACACTTCTTGAGAACCTGTGGTACGGACAGAAAATCCAGGATGTGGTGTCTCTCTGGAAGGCCATTAAAAACAGCTAGAAGGGTCCAGTAAAAGAAGTGACAAGATGGCTCAGGACAAAAAATAAAAAGGTAAAAGCAGGACAAAAAAAAAAAAAAGAACCATTTAGAGGAGTCTCCTAGGGCCCTTGAAGCAGCAGATGGGTGACAGCTCTGAGTCACCTTGGAAAGGTTCATTGCCAGGAGAGGCTCACCCCTCAAGTGGGGAATCAGGTCTATCTGGGCACTGGCTTTGTCACATTGATCTTTTATTTTTTTTATTTTTTTTTAAATTCATTTTATTGATTTGTTGTCACATTGGTCTTAACTCTGTGGTGGCAGCCAGAACCCCCAGCTCTCTGACCTCAGTGGGCTGTGCCTTGAGATCTGCACTAAGGGGATTTTTAAGTCTCAGTCAACACCTGAAATGACATTTGGAATAAAAGGAAGCCTTTTAGAAATTGGTTTATCTGAAATAAACAAAAAGACTCTCAGCTGAAGCAGGTTGGTTTATCATCACTCTGCGGTAATGTTGAGGATAACAGGTCTGGTAGAGATCAACAGGGGCGCTGCTTGTGTGAAGCTAATCATGCTCCCTGTCTGGGTGGGTTTTCTCCAGGGACCCCAGGTACTTCCAAAAGCCCAAAGCTGTGCATATGAGGTTCGCTGACCAACCTCGACTGTGTCCTCAGTTGGGGTGTGGTGTGGGGGCATACCTGTGGGAGGAGGGCATCCTGCGCAGGCCTGGTTCCCGCCTTCCACCCTGAGCTGCTGGGACAGGCTCTGAACCCCAGGGACCCTGACCTGGACCAAATAGGGTTGAATGGATACAAATCATTGCTTAAAATCAGAAGTATTTTGGGTCTTTATTTCGAAGTTTGATAATGTTTTTGTGACCAGAGATGCTGTGGAAAATGAGCCCTTGTTTATATAGGTCAGCCTAGGGTAAAACTGGTGGTGTTATAGCTGTTTAACTTCAACTTGCAGTTTCTGAGAAGTTCTGGACCTTGTTAAGTGAGGACTTAACTACTGAAAAAATCGGTCATCAGCTACCTGGAAGGATGCATCCACCCTACATGAGTCCAGGAAGCGTGTCCTGAGTTCCACATACTCCCTTATCCTCCCACAGGGCTGTTAGTCAGGGGGAAGCCTGGGGCCATAGCAGCAGACGCCCACTCCCTGGTCATCATAATCCCAGTTCAGCTAAAGGGTAGCTGACACTCCTTGAAGCTATTATTCCAAAGGCCCATGTCCGTGGTGCCAGCCTGGGATGAGAGCCCATGGAAACAGAACCTGGATGGAAAGAAGCAGAATCTGGATAGGGGCAAAAATAGAAAGCTCAGTTTTGGCTGCATTTGACAGAGATCTCCACCAGTTCCTCTAGAGGGAGAGGTGGGCGGCATGCCAGTCTCTGTAGATTGTCTGTGGTAAGTTTGTGCCACTTGTGTTAATCAGAGAGTTCATTTGCTGGTTTCAGCACAGTGTGAGGTGGTCATGGACAGGAAACTGAGCTCCTGGTGGTCATGACGGGATAATGGCTGGCACCTGCACAAAATGGTGCTTCAATGAGAATTAGGTCTGTCGGTGGAGGGGAGGGGGTTGCTGTGTGTTTTCTGGAGGAAAACAATTGTGGGCTTGAAAGGGTGGGGAGGAAGATGCCAGGCAGGTGCTCCCCATGGGCTCCAGGGCTCCTGACTGATTGCTTCTCTGATAGCTGGAGTCCCTGGGCTGGGCAGCCTGCTTGCTCCTGTCCCATCCTCCCACACTGGCTATGTTGCCAGCTGATAGGGGTCCGATCTGATGAGTCCAACTATCTGGGGACACCTGGGCTTGTTAGCCCTGGTGCTCTCCAGGCATGACTCTGGTGGTGGCCTCATGTGCTAGGCCTGTGGAGGTGAGGAGATAGCATTTGGGGACTCAGGAGAGACATCCATCCTGGCCACCAAGCCTCAGCAATGAGGTGCATGGTTTGAACTGGGACATGTTGCCTTTTATCCCATTCCCTCTTACCTGAGTGTGTTCTCAGAAATTCTCTCTGGGCCTGCACGTTGTTCAGTAGGTTATCAGTGGAAAAAAGGCAGGAAAGGAGTGGACACCAGAGGCGAGAGGGGGGAGCAGAGACAGGAACTCTCTGACCCAGAAGGTTCTAGAGAGGATGGGGATGAGGAGTGTATGAGCCAAAGGCCTGGCTGTTCTGCCTCTGGGCTTCCCTTTAATCCTTTCCTTTCAGTTGCTGGCCAGGGAAGTGGACCTGTTGACTGAGTCACCCTGCTCTGGGGCCAGTGTTTGACACAGGGTGCTGCCTCCCGACCTCCTCAGGGGGCCCTGCTTGCCTTCACTCCCCTCCTCCCTGGGTAGGATGTCCAGCCCAAGCTACTGACCACAGTGCCCACTGGGAACAGAAGTGCTCTGGCTCATGAGTGCATGCACTTTCTCTTGGACTAGGGACATGGCCCAACTCTCCTCTGACAGTTCCCTGCCCCCCTAGTAAGCACTCCCATATTCGGAGGTAACTGCTGTGGTTCATAGCCATGCTTGTTTGTTTGTTTTGTTTAGTTTGTTTTTTTCCTGCAGTGGTTTAGAGTTAGTGAAGCAAACACCTCTGAGTGGTGAGATTTGCCCCAGACTCAAGGTCACTGCAGGTGGGGCTATAAAGGGCTGGACTGGCACATGGCAGACTCAGGGGCACAGCCAGGCTGGGGCATCAGAGCTGGGCACCCCTTTATGGTATCTGACCTTCTGAAACAACTTAAAATAGGATAAGAGTTTTCACTTTGTAGCCTTATGGTGCAGAGCAAAGGGGCTGCTTGGCAAAGATTTGGCATCGAGCCCCAAGGATGAGCCACTGGGGCCACTGCGCCTGCTTACGTAGTTGTGGGCCGGCCAACTGAGGACTTGCTCAAGTCACCGGAGGTCACAGCTCCCTGTGCTCCTCACCCACCACATTTCCTGCCATTCCACAAAAGCAGGAGATACCAGAGCTGGGGGTGAAAAAAAAAGAGGCAGGAATGGTGCATGGGGCTCTCTGGGAGATTGGGGCTGCCCCCGCCTCTGGCATCAAGGCTGATGACTGGGTATGAGGAAGAACATGGGAAGTAGAAGGGGCTTTCCTAGGACAAATTCTTTCCACTTTGCTTTGCAAAGAGCCCACCCTGAGCCCCAGACTCAGAAATGTGAAGAGCGCCATAAGCAGCCCCACTTAGCAACCCAGCCCAGCCTGATCCTTTGGCCTCCTGCTCAGGGCCACTGCCTGGCTGTCCTCCCGCTGAGCCACACAGACCAGATCACAGGTGAACAAAACCATCGCAGCTGAGAAAATGAGACCTCTCTTCACACTGGTTCACAGACCTTGTGGTACTAGCAGTAAGACAGCAGCCAGTATGAAGAGAAAAGAGGTGTCCTTCCCGAGACCACTCACATGTGAGGCACAGCCTCCCTAAGTAATTTCAAACACATCCAGTGTGTTTGTGTGGTTTGGGTTTTCTTTTTGTCTTTAACTGATACCAGCTGACTCTTAGGAGGAGGGAAAAACCGAAATCCAAACCTTAACCCTCCCCCCCCCCCCCCGCCCCTGCCAACCCTTGCCTCTCTTTGAAGCAATGTGACTTCAGCAAGTTTTCATGACCATTTACTGCACAAACATGGGCACTGTGTTAGGAGTCTTTGGTCCCTGACTTAATTATCCTTTACCACACCTCCACAGGAGGTAAGGACCCCACTTTATGGAGGCGCAGAGAAGTCAGGCAACCTGTGTGGGGCCACAAGACTCATAAATAGCAGAACCAGAATTCAAAGTACAGCTAATATCACCACCCATGTCCTGCATCAGACCCTGTCAGGTCTGGCAGGTTTACCTCTCCCAGCATCACTCTGTACTCAAGACCTAAATCATGGCAAGAAGTTGGCTGAGCAAGCTCAGGTTGGGAGGAAAAGCCCCTTCCTCACCAACCCCCAGTACAGGGCTCTGCATGGCATGGAGCTGGGTAGTGGTGGGTTCCGCCCCAGGCCACTCACTAAACTGTGTATCAGTTTTCTCTTCTGTGAGAAGGGGCTACAACAGATCCTCGCATAGAGACAGGAGATTTAAGTGAGTTGCCTAAGTGCTGAGCACTTGGGAAGAGCCACACAGGCCCTGCCCCAACCAGACCCTGCCTGAGCTTTGCTCTGTCTTAGGTACTGGGTGGAGGAGCCTGAAGAGTGGGGCTCTGATCTAGTTCTGGGGACAGGCCTCCTTGCAAGCAGCAATGGCCCAGCTCAAGGAAACATGATGTCAGTGATATCAGCTGAAACTGTTCTACAGCTCCGGGACACCTCCGGCCAGGGTCCAGGAGAGGGCAGGGGCCTCAGAGCATCACCATTGTCATTTATCATGACTGCCCTCAAGCACAGCATCCCTTCAGAATCAACTAAGATAGCTGAAAATGCAGATTCCAAGGCCCTGCTGCCTGGTATTCTGATGCTGCAGGTCTGGGCCAAGCCAGAGGTACATTTGCATTTCACAAAGTCCCCTGCTCCTGGGATTTTGATGCAGATGGTCTGAGCACCTTTTGAGAAATGCTGTTCCTAGAGACACCAAGTCAATGAGCTTAGTAGCAGATGGTAGTGTTATTTCAGCCCACTGTGAAAAATTGTCACTTGTCCCCTGGGGTTCCTGCTGGATAGTCTGGGTGCTACTATCAGGCGCTAGTCCACACATGAAGTCACACCCCGCCTCACCACAAACAATCACGTACTCTCCTCCCTGTGTCCTTGGGCTGTGCCATCAAGCAAAGCCTTTGGGTGACAGTGACACCCAAAGTCTGGTCAGAGCCTGGACTGTCCTCCCCCAAGCTGGCCTGGTATCCACCAAGATCATCGTAGCAATGGGGGACAGCCTTTCTATAGGCAGAGACATTGAGGCCCCGAGATGTCAGGGGACCATGTCAGGTCACTCAAAACTTAACAGCGACTGAACTTTTCTTGACTTCTGTCACCATAACCTCCCAAAGTACAGCTTTTCCTCTTCCACAGAACTGGAGCATGTGGGCACATGCAGCTGCCCTGTGTTCAAGGAGGAGCATGCACCTGGGTTTTGTCAGTCTCTGCTCTGTTCTGAGCATGGGCTGGGGAAAACAGTGGAAAACTCACCCATCAGCAGGACGCAGAGCAGGCAGGCCAGGAGCGGCACGGCTCCTTCCATGTTGTGAACTCTGGAGCCCCCAGGCCTGCCTGAATACTCAGCCGCCAGTGAGGACCTCCCTCGGTGCAGGTGCAGAAATCGGGGCTGGGTGGGGTGCTGAGATCTGCAGCCCACTGATTCTGTAGGCACTGGAGGAGTTGGAGAGGCTGCAGGAGTTGAGATATGATTAGATGAGACCCGTGGGGTTTAGTCATGTGGAAAACCAAGAGGGGAACCACTGGGATGATTTTCCAGGGTAGGAAACAGGGAAGTAGACGGGGAAGATACAGGCCCCATTCTTGTGGCCACTGGTCCCTTTGGAAAATGGCGTTCCTTTGCTGCCTTCCCTCCTTTTCTCCCCACCCCAGCATCTTTCAGTCTTTCATTCCTTACCTCTTTCCCTCCTCTTCCTGCATTTCTAGTTTGCCAGGGAAGGTTTTCTCTACCTCCACCAACATTGGATGAGAATTTCTTTTTCTCCTTACCCACACCAACACATGTTTCTGTTCCTTTAACTATTCTCACAGGGGTGATGTGCTATCTTGTGATTCTAATTTGCATTTCCCTAGTAATAAGCAAGGTTGTGGCCGTGCACAGTGGCTCGTGCCTGTAAGCTTCAGCCTATGAAGCGGCCGGGGCTAGGAATTGTGGTTCGAGTCCCACCGGGGCCCGTAGTGAGACCTAGTCCCCAAAAAACAGCTGGGTGTGGTGGCGTGTGCCTGTAATCCCAGCTACCTGGGAAGCTGAGGTTGGGGATTGCTTGAGTCTGTGGTACCCTGGGCAACGAGAACCTATGGTTCCACAGACAAAAATAGCGAGACCTAGTCACAAATAATAATAATAATAATAATAATAATAATAATAATAATAATAATAATTAAGGTTGAGCATTTTTTTCATGTACTTATTGGCCTTCTGTATGTCTTTTTTGGGAGAAGTTTCTATTCAAATTTCTTGGCCACTTTTTGATTCATAGTTTATTTTTAATGTGGCATACACTAACCATTCTCTGTTAATGGATATTAATATTATAAGCAAAGCTAGGGGAAGGTATCCATACATATGTGTCTTTATATTCCATTATTTGTATTTTCATCACGTAATTCCCAGGAGTTGGGTTTTTGGGCCACAGGGAATGCATGTTTTACATGTTGATTATTATGCTCACATTATACTCCTAGGAGATTACTTTAGTTGTGTACTATAGCTTCTCCAGTAACAAGTGGGAGTGTGTTTCTTAATGTTTCCTTGTGACAGTCAGAAGAATGGAGGAGATTCTCACCACTATGTGACTCACCTCTGGACCTCATGCATAATATATACATTGTGAGTGCTCAGACAGTTTACAGTGTTTATGTACGTTTGTTATTGGATAATAAGCTGATATTTCCTCTTCTCCCAGTCTCTCTGGGTAGGCCCAATTGTGGCTTATAAGTGGGATGACCATGTAATTTACTATCCAAATGCAACAAAAATTCTAAACAGTTGGAGTCACAGTATAGTAATGATAAACTGGGATTATCCTGGGCAAATCAGTCTTCTAGAAAGATCCTGCACTATGAATTTCTTTGCAAAATGTCTCAAAAGTTTTACAGATTTTCATATAAATACTGGGGGTTGGGGGGAAGGGGAGTGTAGTGTAAGGGAAGGTTTGGTATTCCCAGCTAGGGAAGGCAGAAATTTCGCCCATTTTGAGTTTCTTAGCTTTGTTATTCTTGGCAGTCAGTGTCTGAAGGGACTAGAATGCATGTGCACAGGTCTGGAAGTGAGTTGCAAATAGATGCTGGTGTCTTCACAGGAAACAGACTATATGAAATGGGCCATTGCACTCTCTCTGCCTGTAAGGGTTTGCAGTATATAACCTGCACAACTGTATGTGGTTACTCAGTGAGTGGAAGAAGGAAAGAAGAGTTGAAATATGAAGTTGGGATTATTTTTTCTGGGAAGCTTTGGAGCCCCTGTTTGCCACCTAACACACATAATCAGGTTTAATCCACTGAAAGTGAGAGCCCAGCGGCCTATCAGTGGATGTAGGTTCTAAAATCCCTAGCTGCAGCTGATGGACAAGAGCCAGAGAGAACGGCAGAAGGAACCTGCGGGGCTTTCCAGCTGAGGGCACAGGGTTACCCAGGCTGATAGGAAGTTCTCAATCCTCAGGACAGTTGTGTAGGATTGTGCCCCAGTTCAAGCCTCGCCTCTGAGGCCCTCCTCTGACCAGGCTGGGGTGGCGAGGAAACAAAGAAAGTCGAATCAGGTGTCTAAATGTTTCCAGAGAAAAGGGCATTCCCTGAGAGGAGCCATAAAGAGTGCCCACAACCCCCTTGGGCTGGGAAGATGGACAAAGATTTCAGGGTTTCTGGAGTCATTCTGTCAGGGTAAATGAGGTCATGTCCCCTTGCTGAATGAAGATAGCGGCTCATTGTCCTTCCTTTTTACCTCTTCTTCCATTTCCTTCTCTCTGGAAAACCCAGTTATTTTTAACTGTCTGTGTCATTTCCCCCTCTCCACAGAGCTCACACGGGCAGGCTGTGTAGCACTCTGGTGAGGTCGCAGCTCTTACGTCCAAGGCACTGCACTGAGTCCCAGCTTTGCCACCAACTACAGTGTGATTTTGGACAACGACTTATTTTCTAGGTAGAAGGTGGGTAATAATGGCCTCCTTGGGTTATTCTCATAGGGATGACTCATAACCCATAAGGTGTTATTTTGATAAATTTGGCCTCTCAAAATTTTTACCTGAAACTTGATTATTCAAAAATGAAAAAATTCATTACATCAGCTGTGTTGATGGAAAGTACACTCTAACAGTTATATTAAAATGAAGTTTTAAAAGCAATGTACATTCCCACATGGTATGATCATGAGTTTTATAGAGTTAAACGAATATAAAGATACAACTATTTATCTTATTTATATACATAGGTAAACCTGATATATAATCCTGACATAAGGAAATGCAAGAGCATAATTTTAGTGCTTATCCATGCCCCACTTAATTTTAGGGGTTACTATAAAACTTCTTGTTTACATTTTTAGAATGTTATGTTTTCCTACCACACTCAGAATAAAACTCTGAATGACTATGACTCTTTTCATCTATCTATTTAAAGTTTATCACACATCTAAATGGTCACTTTCTTCCTCCCCATCATTTTCTATCCCCCTTTTCTATTAGTGTTAAGTTATTTTTAATGGCAAAATTTCACAAACAGAAATTCAATCTTGAAGAAAGGTTATACTTAAACTATGATACAACCTACCTGGAAAATTCATACTGATTCAATCTTCTGTCTTTTAAACAGAGCTTAGCTGTCCTGCTTCCTGGCTTGTGAGCACAGTCTTCTTTTTTCTAACTTTATTCATTTCCTGGAGAGCAACTGGAAATAGGGGCAATTCCAGTGAAACTATCTTGTGTTATGTTAATATTGCTTTTCCAACTCTGATTTGATTTTTTAAAATATTTTAAATAATTTATTTATATATGTAATTACTTCACATTTTCGTACTCCTCAGGGCTTTCCCCTCCCTGATCGTTCCCCCCTCTCCCCCTCCCCCCATTGTGTACTTCAGTTTGTTTTTTAGCTTGTTTTGACTTTTCCTCCTGGCCTTTGTTTTTCCTATGTCCCACATATTAGTGAAACCATTTGGATTCTGTCTTTTTCTTTCTGACTTGTTTCTGCTAATATGATTTCATGCATTGATAATAGCTAGGAAGGAGTTGCTTCCCTGTTGCTTTAGAACTATAAATTCAAGAGAAGGCTATGCCAAGGTGTGGTGCTGGCCTTCTTTAGAACTCATAGTTTCCTTTTAGGAGGAAAGAAGGGGAGAAGGAAACAAAACAAGATTTTTGTGGCAAGGCCCTGTTCCTGGAAGCACAGGACAAACAAGGCAAGAAGGATATAAAAAGGGCTTAGAAGAAGGAGAAAAGATTCAGCCATTTTTGGAGGAGGATATACGCCTGACCACATGGCCTAGGTGGCCTGGGAAAAACAGCCTTGACTCAGGCTGGTGCACTCATGGCCTTAGCATGCTTAAGCCGAGTATGTGTACTGACGGAGGCTGAAGAGTTTGGAGATTTGAACTTCGTGTTGGAGTTTGTCATATCTGATTTGACTCAGATGCTTTTGGAGAGGTTGTGAGCTAGGCCTGAGTAAATGGACTTTATGTTGGTTCCTGTATCTTGGAGTTTTTGTACTGTATAAAGTTAGGAGAATGCAGAAAGAGAAAAAGAAGACATCAAGTCCTGGATCTCGTGTTCAGAGGAAGCTGAAACATGCCAAAGGATGAAAAGAAGGATGCCCTGCATTTGGAACATGTGCTTTTGGAACTCAGATTAATTGGGCATTGTGGTGAGGTAACCAAGAACTAAGACAGTTTTGGACAATGGTGGGGTAACTGGGTTTTTTATGTTTATTTTGTAGCACACATATTGGGGTAACTGGGATTTTTTATATGCTTATCTCGTAGCACATATTAAAGTAATCACTTACATATTTAGTAATAAGTAGTTTGGTTACTTAAAAAAGAAGAAAAAATCGTATATAAAAAATCAATTAAAGGAAAAAGGTAAAGAGTGAGGGGAAACATTTGCAGCATATATGATATATAAAGACTAGTTTCTGTTGTTTCACACATTAATAAGCTATAGGATAGTTCATAGAAAAGATGGAAGTGTTGATAAACTTGACAGTTGTTAATAGTAACTTAAATCAACAATGAAGTACATGTTTCACCTAGCAGATTGGCAAACACTTTCATAAAAATTTATTGTTATTCAAGTACCATTAGTTTACAACCTTGTTAGTGTTTTGACAGTATAGGATTTCCCACCTCTGGTGTGGTCATCATAGTGTTCCCATTACCAAAGCTCCCATAGTCCTCCACCACAGTTCACTGTGCTCTCTCCCCCTTCCCATCCACCCCTTTGTTCTCTTCCCCTTCAGCTTTCCATTCCTGTCTGAAGGTAGAAGGTCTATGGTCTACTTTCAAGGTTGGTTTTAAACTTTGTCTTTGACCCTTTGGTTTTCCTATACTCCATCTCTAAGCGGCACCATCTGGTATCTATCTTTGTCCTTCTGGATTATTTCACTTAGTGCAATCCCTTTCAGCTCCATCTGTGTTGCTGTAAATGATAGGGTTATCTTTTTTGATTGTTGCATAGTATTCATTTGTGTATATAAACCATATCTTCTTGATCCCCTCAACTGTTTTTGGACATTTAAATTGTTTCTATATCTTAGCTAATGTAAATAGAGTTATAAACAGAGGAGAGAAGATTTCCTTTTGAATTTGTATTTTGTAATTCGGGGATAGATCTGTAGGATTGGAATTGCTGAGTCATATGGCAGATCCACTTTTAATCCTTTGAGGAACCTGCACACAGCCATCCACAGGGGCTGGACCAGTCTAAACTCCCAGCAATAGTGCGCATGTTGTTCCTTTTTCTCCACACCCTCACTTGCCTTGTTTCTGGCCTTTTTTGTATGGGCAGTTCCCACAGGTGTCAGGTGATATCTCTTTATGGTTTTGATTTATATGATGATAAGTAATGATGAAACTTTTTTCATGTGCCTGTTGGCGGACTGGAAAAATTGTAGAGTTAGTTTAAAACCTTGCATTTCTGAGGGTGTAGAAGTTGACTGTCAATGATATAGTATATATATATATGATATATATATATCAGCTAGACTTCTTTTTGGAAGACAACTTGACATCAGTCAAGATTACAAACTTGTGTATCCTCTCATGCAGCAGCTCTGCTCTAAGGACTTTATTCTCTAATGTTTTATATACATTTGCAAAAATAAAAGAATTTTCCTTGCCACATGGTTTCTTTGTAGTAAGCAACCCATGTGACTATCAACAGGATTGGCTATATATTTTGGACATCTATATTATTGGAGGTTCTGAATCTATTAAATAGAATGGGTAGATCTATATATGCTGCTTTAGGAACCTTCTCAAGAAATATAATTGAATGGAAAAAATCAAGGTGTAGAATAGTTTGTATATAGCAAAGTCTTATGTTAAATGAAAAAGGAGCTTTTGACTTGTGTATACAGAGACAATTTCTGGAAAGGTTTAGTAGGAACTTCTCATTCTATCAGAAGTGGAACTTGGTCCAGGAACTGAGTTCACAGCCATTAGGATGAGCTGTCATTTAGTAAGATACCATTCTGATTTCATCATATATCCTATAAAGGATCATTAATTACTCTGAGAAGTGTATTGAATGGTGGATGTTTAGACACTGGGTAAGACCAGTGATGTGTTTGAAGAAGACCTTTTGTTAATTAATGCTTTCCAAATCACAGTTCACCATCCATCTTTTTAAACTTTTTCTGAAGAGAAAGTAGTGATCATGTATGCAAACCAGAGAGAGTGACTCATGGTGAACTAAGTCAGCCCTGGAGAGTGACTCACTCACTAAGCTTTCAGAGACTGGGGGAAATGGCCAAGTAGGCAGAAGTCTGCCAATGATTGGTTCAGACTTGACTAGATTCAGAGCAAATTGATTCTTATTGGGAAAGGTATGAACTTGATTGTCCAGGTCATTAGGAGCCATCTTTTGTTCCCTTTTATTTACCATTTAAGAGGGCATGAGATCCTAGGATGTGATTAGAAATGAGCAAATATGTGAAATTTGTATGAAGTCATTTGGTTGTGCAAGGTGCAAGGGTGGAAGGGGAGAGAGGTACTGGGACTATGGGGAAAGGTTAGAGGCTTCAGGCATAACTGGGACCTGCTTAGTCACCTCTTCCTTGTTTTGGTGTGCACTGGGGCAAGGGTTACATGTTTGGGGGTGGCTGGGAAGTATCAGTCTGCAGATCAGTGTCAGCACTTATAGCTTTGGTTCTGGTTCTCTGTGACTTAAAAGAGCTTTGTGGACAACTTAAAGGACTTTATAAAATACTCTCCTTCTCTTCTCTGTGAAACTGAGCCATGGATTAAATGTGCTTGAAGGACCATTCTGATTCCATGAATATCTGGGGAAAGGTTTTTCCATGTTACTGACATTTATTTGCTAGAGGGGCTACTAAACAGAGTTTTAAATTTCTGGCCTGGGCTCTTTGTCTCTGAATGACCTCTTCCTCTGCGTTTGCAGTCTCCTGGTTCTGACTATCCTGGGACCTCAGCTCAAGGTTAGTTGCTTCTGCATATTCTAAGGTTGTATCATTTGCAGGGAGACTTTTGCTGTGTTTGTGAAAGCCACATCTTAGAAGATGTTAGGTGAATTTTGTGTAGCCTAGGAAATGGGTTCATCTGACCTTGGTCACAACCTCCTTTCTTCCTCCTAGGGTGGGATACTATGTAGATTTAGATGGTGGGAGAAGGAAGGAGGAGGGTGTTTAAGGATGGCAATAAACTAAGGGATGGGAGAGGGTGTGTCAACCAACCGTCCCCAGCTCCAGGTTGAAGAGTTTACTTGGCTCAGTAAACTCCATCCCCTTGCTACCTACCTCCTTCTTTGATAATCCTTCTCACACACTCTTGTTTATTGAGTTTTTTCTCTACCAAGCCAAAAAAAGCAGGGGGATGGTATCTTGCAATCTGTTAACTTTTTCCTTTAAATTTTTCATCTGTGATGGGTGTGGTGTTAATACAGTTGAAGTATGTATGTTAATACATTTGAAGTGTGAACCTGTACTTTTAAAACATGTACCATGTTGTTACCTCATAACATTCCCCCCCGACTAACTGATTACCACCAGTTTCCCTTGTTTCTTTTTTTAAATTTATTTTTTTATGGTTTGCTTACATAGCTCATGTTTATAGACACGGTCCTCCCTCCTCCCCTTCCTCTGTCCCCACTCTGGTCACTCCAGTTCCTTTCTCGACATGAGTTGTTGGTTGATGAATGGCCCATTAGTCTCTTAGTGTCCTTCGGAAGCACTGTCCACCTGAGTGAAGTCCTGCATTCTTGGGGGGGCTGCAGACCAGGTTGATCAGATCTCCATGACTAACCTTAGGGCAGGTGATCCTTCTGAGCATGTCGGCGAACCTCCCATCAGTCTGTGTGTGGAGTGGCTCCTCACTTCCTAGCTCTGGTAACCGGCTTTGGGAATCCACTTCCCAGCCACTGGCCATGGGGGAGTTCCCCAGTGGGGACAGACCTCAGCTGGTGGTTGATCTGGCTCACTCCTCTCTTTCAGATCACAGTTCTCTGTGGGCCACTGACACTTCTTTGCGGCTTTGCTACCTATTTGTGATGGGGGAGCTCCTTGCTTATGCTGAAAGTGTCTCTGGGTGGGGAGTTTAGCCCCAGCACCAGAATTGTTGTCAATGTTCTTCACTCTCTTCCACAAGCGTCTTGTATCGCAGAGTCTGACCATGCTCTTTTTGGGCAGGTGATGTGTGTGTTCAGGACCTTTATGTCTGTCTCTTCCAGTATATCTGTATCTGGGCTGTTGTTTTTCTCATTCAAGCTGAGGAATGGCAGAGATGAGAATGAACCAGAGGGGCAGACACCCCCCTCCAGTCCATGCCCTGACTGTGCCCTCTGTGTGAGAGAGCGCACCCTTCCTGAGACTTCCCATCCAGGCTGTGGAACCTGGAGGGGGTGTGACTCCTCCCACCCAAACCCGAGGTGGAAGGGGCAGATCCCCGGGCCACATGAAGGTAGCCAGGGTGCCCCAGCTACCCCTGGTGGGGGACAGCTTGCCTGCACCCCACTGCTCCCTCGTGCAAGAGAATGCACCCTTCCTGAGGCCTCCTGTCCAGGTGGTGGCCAGTTTCCCCTGTTCCAACATGTATCAGTCCTTGCCCCTTGAAGAGGCATTTCCTGGTCAGAGCGGTGGACTTTGGGCTTACTCTGAAGGGGTTTGACTTCAGCACACAGCCTGAGACTCCCCTGCATTGGGGTTCCCACCCACTTCTTAAGTGGGCCAGGTGATGAATTCAGCTTTCCTAGGCAGAAAGGACACTGCAGAGACTGATGCCTGTGGTGTGGAACGTGAGGGGCTGGCACATTTGTGGAGAGTTAGGATCTTTTATAAGAGGGCAGTGACTACTCAATGAAAAATCTTATCGGCTTCTATTTTCATTATTAAAGTTTAGTTTTCTTCCCCAGACATCATGGTGCTGCATGCCCACTGTAGAAATTTTGGAAAATTGAAAAAAATGAAAATTGTTCACAAATTATTATCAACTGGTAATGTTTTGGCAATTCCCTTTTAAACCTTTCTTTTTGCACCCATTTCCCCCTTTTTGTTGTTGAGAATGAATAGTTTTTATTTCTGTATTACTTCTGCCCTCACTCTCCACTTTTTAAATCTTTTTCTGTTGTTTTTTCTAAAACACATTTTTTCTGTATGACTTTTAAGACATCCCTGAACGAATAGAATTATCCTATAACATTAAATGTCTTTGTGAGCATCATTTCAGAGGAGATTGGGCACGTTCAGGGTGGTATGGCCGTAGACATGAGCATCATTTCAAATGACTGCATAACATCCTGTTAAAAGTAGAGGCCTATTTGTCTCAACAATCTGGCTTCTTTTTCTTGAGGTGTTTCCATTTTTAAGTTCCTATGTGTAAATCTGAGTTAATCATGTTGGTGCACAAGTCCTGTAGGACATATTCCCAGGAGTGGGATGACCAGAAGGACCGGTTTCCCTTAATCCTAGGCCAGCTAAGCCTTTCCCCACCTCTGTTCCTTCTGCCCCATTAAGAGCTGCAGGCCAGCTATTAAGTTACCGTATTCCACCTCTTAGCTTTCCCAAAGCTTCCACATTCTCCCCAGCATTGGATGAACATTGAGATTATTTTAGAAAGTCATTTGTAAGCTGAAAAAATCCTAGTATTGTTTTGATCACAGGGAAAATCTATCTAGGTCAGTTCTCTGAGCTTTTCCCCAAAGAATGACAATATGTCACAGGACAGTCACGAACACTTTAAGTCAACTTTCTGAATGTTTTATATGTATAATTTCCACAACAACCCTGAGAGATAACATTCCCATTTTATGGACGAAGAAACAGAGACACAGAGAAGATGACACACAGGTTGTGAGTGGCAGTGTGGAGGCAGTGTGAGGGCAGTGTGGATTGGATCACTCTTACCACAAGCTAAAGACATCAGAGAGAAGGGGTGAGAACTTCTAACTGAATGCTGAGGCTGGCTTGGGACTTAGGGGTAGACAAGTCAGGTGGTTTGGTTTGGGTTGTGGTTTTGGTCTTACCTGACTCTGGGATCAAGGCCAACAGGTGGTTGGGGCTTAAGGGTTTGTGGGTGTGGGGTGTCCTAGCTTAAGGCTATGTTCCTGGAAGGACAGATAATAGAGGCAGAGATATTCCAAAACTACTGCCTCTGCCACATTTCCAAGATCCATTGTTCAGGACCTGGGCATTGGGTTTCTCTGAGTGGAGATTTTGTAGTTGATCAGCTACCTTGGGAAAAAAAAAACACCTTTAATTTACATATTTTTGGATATCTAACTTCCTGCAAAGCCAGAATTAATATCTGTACAAATATGATTCTATCCATCCATCCTCCCACCCACCCACCCACACATCTACCTATACTCATATACCTATGTATATCTCTCCATGCTCATCTGTGTGAAGTTCCCCTCTGCCCTTTTGCTTTTTTTAGTTTGCCCTTCACGTCCCTTTTCTCATTCCACATCAGTGTCCTGCCTCCGTGATCAGGTGGCACATGTTCACAATCACTAGTTACTCTACCACATTTCTTCATGTTATGGAACGCCATAGGTAAATAAGCATGTATATAGTGTGTATATGTGTAAATATATACATTCATATATGCACATACATGTGTATGTAGAGATATACACATTTTTGTGATTAATTTATTATAGGGAATCAATAAATAGTACTTAGCAATCATACATACCCCTTTAAGGTCCCTTTAAACTACTTATTCCAGATTGAACTCATTCTTATAAATAATGGTACAATATTCCAGGGTGCCATGCACTAAAATTTATTTAGCTAGTCTCTTCTTTTTTTTTTTTTTTTTTGGAAACTGGGTCTTGCTGTTTTTGCCTGTGGAACCGCAGGCTCTCGTTGCCCGGGGTACCACAGACTCAAGCAATCCCCAGCCTCAGCTTCCCAGGTAGCTGGGATTACAGGCATGCGCCACCACACCCAGCTATTTTTTGGAACTAGGTCTCACTACCTAGTTCCCCAGGGCCCCAGGCGGGACTCGAACCGCGATCCCTAGCCCCGGCCGCTTCATAGACTGAAGCTTACAAGCACGAGCCACCGTGCCCGGCAGCTAGTCTCTTCTTAATGGGAATTATTTTGCCTTTATGAACAATACAACAAAAGTTCATGCACATCTATCTTTATGTATCAGTGAATTTATTTCTAAGGGATTAATTACCAGAAGTGGACATATATACTTTAATTTTAGTGATGGCAATAGAAGGTTACCTAAAATTATACTTCACATTTCTGCCAGTGATGCAGAAAAATCATTTCTATACATCAACACCAGTAATGGAAATTTTAGCTTTTAGCTTTATTGCTCTTCTGAAAGGCATAAGGTGATATTTTGGTATTATGTCAAATTTATTTCCAAGTCTGCTAGTGAATTTGACAACTTATCCTGTTGTCTGGCTAGTTGGATTGGCAGCTGTGTTTTTTTTAAAAAAATTAGACTTGTCTAATTTTCTTTGCAATGATTGTCTTTTTCTCATCATATTTGTAATAGCTGCCATTTTCATGTTTTAAGTATTAACTTCACATCAACTGTATTATAATATTTTCCTTGGATTATTACTTTGTTATTATTGGTTTATGGAATCTTTTACTGTTCAAAGTGCTCTTGTTTCCTTTGTAATTTTTTTTATGGCCAAACATCTTTTCTTTTATAGCTTCTAGGTTCTCAGGCTCCATTAAAGTGTTCTGTCCTTATTTTATTTATATTGTGTCTAGGCAGACATGGAGTTTTAGAGATGACAGGTGCCCACACAGTGGGTTCTGGCAGGAGATGGCTGCTTATTATGGGACCAACTCCTGTTCAGGTTCTCTGTATGATGCTGGTGATGCTATGGGTCACAAAGGTTGATACAATGCTATTCCTTTTCTCAGGAGAGCTTGTAATTGAATAAGGGAGAAAACTGGGGGTACAAGAAGAGGTGGGCTGGCAGGGTGTACTGAGTGGGAGACTCCTGTCCTAAACTGCCCCCATGAGATGAAGTGTGAATGGGTTTTTCAACAGGTGGCTTGCCTGTGTCTGTGCAGTTTTTGTTGGGAGATTTTCCTTTAAATGAACTGAAATCTTCTCCTACTCCCAGCTCTGCCCTCAGATTCCATGCTGAAGAAATCCAGTCGTGCAGATTTTGAAGACAATTGCATTTAGCCTGTGCCATTTGTTTTGTGTTTGGCTGCCTTTCAGTCTCCTCTATTTGAGAGAATTACCCAGCTTGCAGGACTTTGTGGTATGTGCTTGCTTCTTGCCCAAGATGGTATCTGAAATGGGCTGGTTCCTTTCCTGCTCTTGGCAGCTCAGGGTGGGTCTGTGACCAAGGAGGGGCAGCTGGAGGTGCCCCCTGGACTGTGAACTTAGAAGGAGTGTGCAATCTTCAGAGACAGGTTATTAATTACTGAGTAATTGTAGCAGTGATAAGAGACCAAGGAAGGCAGTCACAAGAGTCTAGTGGAGTCAGTCAGTGCCAACTGGCCTGTTCCCGGGGGTTATGCAAGGTGCATTACCTGATGCCCAGTCTCCTTTATTCTGGTCTGTCTTTCAAGCCTAGTTGGCCAAGCTTCTGTCATTTCTGTTGTCCACCAACAGGTTCTTTTCCTGCCTAAGATGACTATTATTTACAATAAGATCATGACTGCTTCAAAAGCGGTCTTATTCCTTGCACCGCCTTCACCAACCCAGATCTTCCAATTTCTAAACTCTACAGTCACTTCTCAATATTCTCAACCCAATAGTTTAGGTGGCACCCTTATAGGTATGGTGTTTATGCCTGACCATTTCTCCAGATGGGATTCACTCGGACACTAGTGAATGGGGGAATAGTCTGTGCTTTTGATCTAAGTACCCCAGTGACGTGGTCAACTCTACAACCCCAAATAGGACTTTTACTCCTTCTTCTTGGGGAACATGAAAGTGCTGTTCCTTCTACATAATTGTAGTCTTCTTTATAAGCTGAATTTTCACCACGGAAATGTAAAACTTTGTTTTTTCTCTCTTGTTGGTTTCTATTATTTCAACTGTGAGACAACTTTGCATCTTTATATCCTCAAACCCAGCACAATGCCTGACATACAGTGGTATGAATGAGTGACTTAAATTTTAGGTAGCAGAGCAGAGCAGAGCACCTAGATTGCCAAATGCCCACTCTGCCAAGCTGTCTTCTTTTCTAGAGGTTCCTAAGAGACCTGCATCACAAGGAAATCATTTGTATCACTTGAAAATTCTAAGCACATACACAGAAATATGTCATTATATGTCTAGTATAAAGAGAAAATAGTGTAAAATAGTAATCCTTGCCTCCAAAGAATGATATAATTAGCGCTTCTGTATATGGTCTTGTTTTCTCTCTATATATGTTCATTGTGTTTTTAAATCTCGGGAGATGATCCTCTCCCAAGGTTTCTGTTACTTTCATGGTCTGGACTAGTTCTTTCTTTTTTCTCATATATAAGTATTAACTATACTTACATATGACATAACACTTTCTCTTGTATTCTCTCTCTTTGCTTATGTAAAATTACTAATACCTTGTTAGGTACTATGCTTTTAGCAGAACTTGACTTCATGTGGAAGGGTATTTTCATCACTCAGCTTTCTGCATTCAAGATGTCTGCTGTGTGGGTAGGGGTGGGGGGCAGAATTTCCAACCCCCTGGAATTTCAATCTTACTGTGTGGGTGTATATGTGTGTGTGTTCTAGCATGAATGCACATCTGTGATCCCATCTACCCTCACCAAAATAAGGTACCTCCCTGTTCAGATAAACATTTATGTGTATATGCATATACTTTGTACTCTGTATCCACTCCCCAGTCTTCTTCATCAGGAGTAGATGATCACAGTCTTTAGAGAGGCACCTCTAAAGACCTACTTGGTAATGTGACTCTGAACAAATTACATGACTTAATTGATTTGATATTACTTGTCTGAGACTTGACTTTGTGGTTGATCTGGTAGTCAGAGACAGCTCCTCTGAAGGTGGTGACAATACTCAGTGACAATACTTGGTTATCCAGGAATCCCAGGGAGGAATCCCCCAGACCCTATCATAAACACCACACAATGACATTCCACCCTTCCTGTGCTCTAGAGCCTGAAATGAATTCTGGGACTAGTCAACTTTCTTTTTCTCCAGAGCTAGAGATAAGAGCAATAGCTCCCTGCAGCTGTATTTAACTGATGGGAGGGGGAGGTAGCAACCAGCAGAAAATCTTAGGAAAGTATGTTTTGATCAGGAGTAAAAGGAGGCCTGCAAAAGCTGACGGTGGAGTGGGGAGAAAATACAAAAGAAGAGAGGATGAAGGCCACAGACAGCGCCCTAGTTTGGATGACTTGGTGGATGCTTAACCCTTGGCTGTTTCTTGGGCAGGTTGTTTACAGAGCCCAGAGGCTTCGGGGCTCACCCAGGCCGATGGTTGTCCTGAGCAGTGTTGCTCACCATGTTCTACACAACAAAACTGTGGGTCTGGGAAGCAGTTTGATGTCAAGGGGACATCTTTCAGTAGGGCCTGTGTGAAACTATGCAGAGGCCTGGATTCAAGAGTCTGTAATTTACTTGGAAAGTCTGACTCTCTGGGACCTGAGGTTCCATTCTGGGCTCATGCTGGCACCCAGAGAACTTGCAAGTGTGGGACCTCAGAGGTTGGACTGAGTTGCTGGGAATCGCAAGGGTTGACAGCTGATAAATATCAGTGCTCAAAGATTCCCAGCACCTGCTTGCCTTGGAAGGAGGAGAGCTGCCTATTCTCCAGGTCCTGTGATCCTGTGGGTTCCCCACCAGGGTTAGCAAATATTCAGAGAATATAAGTGAATTTAATAGAATGAGTAAGTGGGTCAGAGAGAAGAAGATTTGGGGTGAGGTGAAATGTGGATCAGGAGAAGCCAGGAAAAGAATTACCAACCAGGCTGTCTTTATTCTAAGCAGAGGACTTTGCTGTCAAAGAGCTGGGGTAGAATTCAAGGATGGCCAGTATTCATTTGTTCACCCCACAAAGAACGACCAATCAGGCAGCTATCGATGCATGTGTGGATACAAAGAAGATGGCCTCTGTTCTCATGTTCTCAGTTACTCACTGTTCATATTATCCCTCTGCCTGGCTTTTTTTCCCCCTTCTCTCCATGTAGTCCAGGATTTCTCAGGTTCAGCACTGCTGACTTTTTGAACTTGACAACTTTGTTGTGGGGAACTATCTTGTGTATTATACAACTTTCAGCAGCAAGCTTGTGACATCCAGAATTATCTTCAGACATTATCAAATGCTACCAGAGTAGGGAGGGCTGCCATGCAATCACTGATCTTGTTTATGGTTATTCATCTTTCACCACTTCATTCAGGTCTCACCTTCTCAAAGAAGCTTGCTTGTGCTACTTCTGCTCTTGTGGATTTTTCCTTTCCCTGCTCTTCTGTGCCATGACAGCTGCTACTGTACCAGTTAACACCCAATCTCCTAACCCCTCTCTTGATCTCTATGAAAATGGTCCTGAGGATTAGATCCCTCTTAGATACAGGACAGGCTATGGCATTCCCTGAGGACAAGCTGCCTCCAGTTTGCCAAGAGACTTCAGTTTCTTTAACTGTCAACTCAAACTTGGTCCTAGGTCAAAAATCTTCAACCACATATCAAAGATCTGGAGGGGCCAGCTGAGCAGACACCTAGGTATCATTTCTCCTTAGATAAAGCAGATTTTATATTTTATATGTTGAATTGTGTGGTGTTTTGTTGAGAGGGTACCATGGAGGAAAAAAATGTCCAAAATTGTTAGATTACACAACTGTGTTAACTGTATCTCTCGAGCAGGTAGTGAGTGTTTTCAGAGCCTGCTACCTGGGGGTTTCCACAGTGTCCACCAGCTCAGTGCTCAGAACACAGAAGTTTCTGTTAACATTTGCTGCTGATTGATCGGGCTGTCTTTCTAAAAGCAGAGATGATTTTGTTCTGAAGCTGGGTTCTGGCTTCAGAACAAAATATCTCCCACATCAATTAGTGATGATGTGAATTACAGAAAACCCAATCACTATAGCTTGAACGAATAGTGAATTCTTTCTCTCACACAAGGAGGTTGTCTGGGTTTTTTTCCTCCATGTTTCCTGACAAATTAGCTGCGCCAAGTCCAGGAAACAATATATTCAAGTTTGGAATCAGCCAACCCCACACCTGTCTCTTCTAATAGGAGAGATGAAGTTTTCCCATAGCCATTCCACCAAATTTCTGATAACCTCTCATAGGCCAGAGCTGTAACATAGGGCCCCTCTAAGATTCAAGGAGAGTAGGAAAGTAAATATTTAGCTGTCTTAGTGTAATGTAACCATTCTTGTTGCCAATTCTCTGGACAAGCATTAAGTTCACCAATATATGTAGGTTCTTTAATGGATTTAGCAGTTACACAGACACACCAGGCAGGTCAGGGCCAGGGCCAATGTGGGGCAGCAGGGGTAGGGGGGAGTGGAGGGAGGAGGACCCGGGAGACAGGTGAACCTCCCCCAGCTCCCAGTAATCTTGATACTCTTTCTCTGGGCTTTTTCTGAAGTATGTACTTTCATTCTCTTTCATGTTTGTGCTTGTCTAGCGTGTGCTCTTCCCCACTTTATCCCTTCTCTCCTAGGCCCAAGTATGCATACTTACACATGTGCACACCACTGCACTACATAATCATGGGGATAATGCAGCACCATAGGTGCTGGTTATACAGGCGAATGAAGGAAAAATCCTGACTAACTC
>PVHY01019699.1:0-26897 GCA_004024945.1 Uropsilus gracilis | reverse complement strand
CTGTAGCTACAGAGAAAAGCAATAGGTTTTAGACTATAATACTATCAGTTTGGAGCTGAAAGAATCAGGGGTTTAAAGGTTTAACTAATCAGGAAAAATGTACATGCAACACTTAACTCTGAATATTTGGTCACATCAACAGAACCATTTGATAGTCAGCTTTGCATCTTTCTAAAAGTTGAAAGTTTGAGGAATTATGACTATTTAATGGCAGACTTGTGCTAGAAACTATGGAAACAATGCTTGGCAAACTGAACCAAATTTACTTTCCTTGTTGTCTTTGTCCTTCTAATAATTCCAGGTTGAGTTGGAATTTCTGTCTTCATCTTACAACTTACTTCTTACCAAACAGTGTGCTTAATTCAGGACCACTTTGTAAAGGTAGTTTGAAACTAAAGTCTGGAAACATCCTGAAAAACCAGGACTATGCACCAGTACTGTTGAATATCTAAAGAGTATTTGGCTTTTGAGTGGGCACAGTGGATTCTTTTTTAACATACAGAGCAGTGAAGATAAAAATAATAGATGAACCTGTGAAATAAGAAAACTCAAATGATAAAGAACCTATTGACTGCTTTCTCTATTGTAAAGGTACATAGCTGAATAAAGATTACACAGTAAAATTCTTTCCTCATGTTCAACATGTATTAGAAGTAATTCATTTCATCAGTCAACATTTATTACGCAAAGCACTCTTCTAGTTAATGGGAATACTAAACAAAAGTGATAAAAATCTCTCCCATCATGAAGCTTACATTTTAAGTGAAGGGAGACAGACAGTAAAAAAGATAAATTATGTATTATGTGTCAGTGGTGATAAGAGCAAGGGGGATAGTCCACAACTTTAAACAGGTTTCTAGAGGAGGCCTCACAAAACAGTGATAAATGCACAAATACCCAAAGGAGGTGTCATGTTGAGGGGGGTTGGGAGGAGGGGGTAATCCAGGAGGCTAGCTAGGAGAAAAGCATCCCAGAAAAAGGAACTAACTGGTGCAGGCACTGACAGTGATGAGAGTATCTGCAATAACACAGGAGCGCTGTGCCCTGGAGTGAAGCAGGAAGGAGCAAAGCACTGAGAGACAACTAAGAGCCAGATAACTATACTAGAGAACCTTGCATGCAACTGTAGGGATTTCAAATTTGATTTTTTAGAGGAATGGGAGACCATTATAAGGAGATGGTGAACAGAGGAAGATGTCACACAATTTGTATGTCAAGATACCACATTTACTGCCATGTTGAGAAAAAAATTGAAAGGAATCATGGTAAAAGCAGAGAGCACAACTAGGAGACTAATGAAAGAGAGGAATGACTTATACCAAGGTGTGGCAGCAGATGTGTGGAGAAGAAGTCAAATTCTGGGTCTATTTTTATGTCAGAGTTGAGAAACAAATTTGCAGGTGGGCTGGATCATATGACAAAGAGAAGTCAAAATTGATGCTAGGGTTTTTGGTTTAAGCACCTGGTAATATAAAGCTACTATTGAGAAAGACTATTGGGGGTGAACATAGTAGAGGAGGGGAGGGGAAGAGAGGGGAGGAGAGGGGAGGAATTTCTTTGGATTGGCTAAATATGTTGCATCTCTTTAGATCAAAAGATGTGAACTAGGTAGATGGATAAGTCAGACTGGAGTTCAGGAGAGACATTCAGGGTAGTGACAAAAATTTGGGATTCATTCAGATAGAAATGGTATTTAAAATGAAGGTATTGGAGGAGAGAACAACAATACAGAGAGCATTAGCAGACAAAATGCTCAATGACTAAGCTCTGCAGTCCTCCAGTGTTCAGTAACATATAATTTACCTGTATATCATTACAAAAAGCATTCCACAGATGGTCTCAGTGGTTCTGGATATAATGGTCCCTTCAAAATATATTGCAAAATAAGATTATAGACTGACTGGTGATTTTAATTCAATGTTTTTTAAAATTCCTTTCAAGTGTGGTATGATTTTTATGAGCAGAAATGAAATCTCTACCTGATAAATTTCAAATATATGAATAGTTGATATAAGCAAGCAATAGAATCCCCTCATTTATGTTTATCTCATATGAGAGAATCTATCTCTTATTATCTCAGATAATAACTTGAAATAAAAAACGTGCGGCTTGGATTTGAAATTTAAGTACTTGATAGATGTTACAATTTGCCATTGGATTCATCAGCCTGAATGAATCAACCATAAAAAAGGATATTCATACATCTCACCAAAGAAGATATACATATGGTAAGTAAGCATATACAATGATGCTCCACATCACATGTCATCAGAGAAATGCTAAGTAATACAACAATATGATACCACTACAGAATGGCCAAAATTCGTACCACTGACAACATCAAATACTGGTGAGGCTATGAAGCAACAGGAACTCTCATTCACTCCTGATGAGTATGCACCATTGTACCACTTCTTAGGGAAACAGTTTGGCAGCTTCTTAGAGAACTCAATATACTCTTTTTAAATGTGTTATAGTGATTTTTTAAATATTCATTAAAATTGTCAATCACTTACATTTCCATATCTATAAAATTTGGATTTACATTTTTCCTTCTTTATATGTGCACACACTGCAATCATCCTCCACCAAACCTCCCACACCAATGCCCTATTATCTTCCTTCCACTATCTCTTCCTCCCTTTTCTGTTTTCTTGAGCAACTAAGTCAATTTTTCAATAAGACTGAGATTTTTTTTGTATTTTGTCAGCACATGTTCTTATGTTCCAGAGACCAGTGAAACCATTCAATAACTGTCCTCCATTTTTGTGACTGTTTTCACTTAGCATAATGACCTCAAAATCTACCTATTCAGTACGAGGACTAAATATATTCTTACCATATAATATAGCAGTCATGATCCTTGGATTTACCCAAAGGAGCTGCAAATTTATGGCCACACAGAAACCTTCACAGAGGTGCACCTTTGTTCATAACTGCCAACACTTGGAAGTACCCAAGACGTATTTCAGTAGGTGAACACATTAACAAACTGGTAGATCCAGACATTGAAATATTCAACACCAAAATGAAGTAAGTTATCAAGCCATTAAAAGACAAGAAATTTTAATACCAATTAAAGAAAGAAGCCAAGCTTCTTTCTATATTATATCACATACTATATCATTCCAACTATCTGGCATTCTTGAAAAGTATAAAAACAACAAAAAGATGCATGACTACCAGGTTTGGTTAGGTGGCAGAGTGGTGAACAGGCAGAATTCAGAATTTTTAGAGCAATGAAGATAGTCTGCATAATAACATGATACATACCATTACCCATTTATTCAAAATCAGTGAATGTACAGCACCAAGAATGACACATAATGTAAATTATGAGCATGGAGTGGTTATGATATACCATTGCAGGTTTGTCTTAAATATTTAGCACTCTGGTTGAGGTATGTTGATAATAGAGGAGGGTATGCCTGAGTGGGTGCAAGGGCATATGGGAAAATCTATGTAGTTTCCTCTCAAATTTTGTTACAAACTTAAAGTTGCCCTTAAAAATGACTTTTATTTAAAAGTGCATTAATTAGATAAAAATTACCCAGTGTTGATTTAATCAAGAGATGCTGAGAAACTAAATATTCTCCCTTTAATGAGATAGATTATTTTAAGTAATATGAAGAGAGATTTGACAAGGCTGACAACTTCATTAAAATGTTTATAATATTACTCCATAAAATTAAAGTCATATGTGTCAAAAACGATGCTAAACATTGAGAACTTCAGGAAAAATGGCTAATAACATTTAATGCTATACATACATAACTATTTCAAAAAGGCACTTATAGCTTAAAATACACATGTTTTGAATGAACATTCCTTAAACTCTGTATACTCCAAAAGGAAATATCTATGTTACAAGATCCCACATTATTCTGCCTGTATTGTCTCTGATTCATTACCTTTGGAATTCACCTACAACAACATTACAAATAATTCCTTTTATTGTTACTTCCACCCTGGTCATTTAGAATCCAATGCACCTGAGAACAATTCGAAGCATTATGATATTTAAGCTGTCAAGCACACATAAATAGAACATCATTTCTAGTCCTATGCAACACTTTCAAAATTACTCAATACAAACACACACATATATAAAATCTAAAAATGGGAATCAAAGCTTTTCAAGAACTATGCTATGAAATGGCACATGACACTGTAAGATAATTTCATTAAGAACTTCATCTCTCTTTACCCAAGGAAATACTCTCTCAATCAAATAGCATGTTCTTTCCTCACTGTAGCCAGTTTAACCCACATTTTTCAACATAAGTATACTTACTCCCAAAAATTCTCTAGGAAAGTTAAATTATATAAAGAAAAAATACTCTTCTTGATTAAATATTCTTCCTCAAAAGACTAAATTTATGGATCACTCACTGGAAGCTCAAGAGGAACTGCCTATCCACTTATAAGGATTGTAGCAATGCATAAGTGAGTATCTTAAAATAAGAAATGAATATCCACAAGTCAACCCAGACCCTAAGTGAGTCTAGCCAAGACTTGGGGGGTTTTTGGTCTAGAATGACCTGACTCTGTGCCTGACAGTTGGCTAGGTGTTGGCTAGGGTGAGTGAGCCACATGTCTTTGATTGTCTGGTTGTGGCAGAGTTCAAAGAGGACAAGTGAAAGCATTTGAGGTCTCTTGAGGGCTAAGCTCAGAAATGGCATGATGTCAATCTTTCCACATTCTATTCATTCAAGCACATCACAAGGCCAAACACAATTCATGAAGTAGGGAAGTAAATCCCACCTCTTGAAGGGAAGACTTGAAAAGACATCACAAATGGTTGTGGATACAGGTACAGGGATTACTGAGGTTGGAGCAAGAGTGGACGTATTAGAAGATGAGGTCACACATAGGTAGGCAGGGAGAAGATCAATGGTGGAAGTCAGAGAGACAGCTAACAGGCTCTTGATCAAGCAGTGAAACCAAATCATAGATTTTAAAGTAGCAAATGACCAATACACATTGTCTAACAAAAATCTCACTGTAATGAGCAAGCATCTGAAACTCAAATAAGCTATATCTTACCAACATGCTACTCTCAGTATCTTGTGTTTTCATGTTCTAATTCTCTGCTATTGCCACCATTCAAAGCTTAGATTTCTGACTACACAAGGTGATGCAGGGCATTTAAAAAATGAAGTTCAAGTCTGAATCTGTAGTTATTTCTACAATTAATACTCAAATTATATAAAATGCTATTCTTGAAAGATATGCAAATTATTGGTTTCAGAAACCCCAAAGATTCAAGTTATAAACAATATCCACAATAAATGATTCACTAAACAAGCAATCTAGGGACAAGGAAACTATCAACCACTGAGCATAATGAAAGCCATACATTTGCAAACTGGAACACACAGCAACAACATGCTTTTAAGGAGGATACTGGGGCATGGGCAGTATTTTCTATCAATTCACTGATCTTCAACTTTCACTTAATTATATAAGAAAATGACTAAACAGGCAGGCACAACCTTACATATTTTTCTTTACGGACACAGAATATATGTCAAGCTCTGGGAAAAAAAAATCTGTAGGATACAAAAAGTGTTGTAAAATTGACCCCCCATCCTTAATTTTGAGAGAAAAAAAGTACACATTTTTTTTCCATTTTATCAATGAACACAAACCTTAGAATTACTTTAGCTGGAAAAAAACATAAATAAAAAGTTCTAAAACGTGACTGCTTTTCTTGTAGTCCCTGTCTTTATTGTTCCAACCTTTCATGTCTATGAATCAGAAGCAACCTTGAGAGGTCACCATGTACACACCAGAATCTTTAAACAGAAACCTGCTTATATTATATGAGGCAGAAAACAAGAGCCCTCGCTAAAAAGTTCAGCAGAACAAAATTCTATAACTTACCTCAGATTCTTATCTCAATTATCATTCTTAGCATATGATTGGATCTATGCATTTTCTATCAATTCATACTTTTAAGCTTTCATTAAGTGAGAGCAAGTCATCAGTTTTATCATATGGCAAATTTAAACCATGAGTTCACTCATTCAGCAGTGACTGTTCACAATTAACAAAGCTTGAGACTTATATGTATGGATTCAAATGAATTGTCTTGTGTGATCACTAAGGGAAAGGAGAATAGTACATTTGCTGATTGTCTGCCATGTGCGAGACAGTTTTAGGGATGCATTTTAATTTCTCACAGGAACCACGGTTAAGAAATTTGTCTAAGGTTACAGCTAAAATGTGACAGCCTGGATTAGAGAGTAGAATGAGTCAATGGCAATGCTTACATTTTTTCCCCCACTGCACCATATTCTTTAATACATGTCAGCTTGTCCATAAAGGCAGTAAAACTTATTTTGGCATAAACTTTACCACTATTTCTTACATTCAAACCATACCACAGACCCCATGCCTCTTGTTACTTCTAACCCATGCTCCCCACACTTGTCAGACCCCACAAATTACAGAAATACAAATATGTATGGCTCAAGTACACAATTATATGCACGAGGTTCCAAAATCTCACTAAAAAATCCCTTAAAACACATTTCTAATTATTGATAAATATGACAGGAGTGGTGACAAAGTAGAGTAAGACACTAAGATTATACAATCAGCTGATGAGGAGTTGGGAAATCAGATCACTACATTTTCTCCTGCATTATCCATTCTTGAGTTCTATATGACCACTTGTAGATTATTGGTATGTCCAAAACTCAGAATCAAGCTAAATCTGATTAGTGCACTTTTATACATTATTTTATTTACATAATCATAAAATGTTTATTGAAACAAGGCTTACCTTTGTAGTCAATAAGTTAACTTGGCTTATTTCAATTCTAATGGTTAAATGCAAGAGTATATAGTACTACAGGAATTAGAGACATGAGCTCCATGTGAAGCAAATAGCTAGAGCTCTAGTGACTTGAAGGTTTTTGTATTTCCTCTTAAAATGAGCAGGTAGTAGCTGAGTGTACATGTGTCTGGGCTTTCTGTAAGCCAAAGAGTTCTCCCAACAAACTCCTAGATAGAATTCAATATTTATTCAAGCATATGTTTGAAGCTGAAACTTTTATATGTGTGTGTATAGTTTTATATAGAGAGAATGAGAAAAAGAGAGAATATCGATCACAACTGCACTATTTAGAATTTAGACAAAAATATTTTTGAGGGACAGTAGATTATCACTGACACTGCTTGAATTTGTCAGGTCATGCTAATAAAAAAAAAGGCAGACAAAATCTGAGTCAGTTGTATTATTGTTTTGATTGGTTTATAGGAAGACTTCCACCTTTCCTTGGAACTTAGTCTATGGAATACTAAATTGTATGCTCTTCCCATAAAGGATCACACTCATTCCTTGTCTCTGTACCTCTATTTTGTCTATTTCTTATTTAGGGAATACTGACTCCTTTTACCTCTAATCATCTTTAGCTGTCAAATCTTATTTCTCAGCTTTGTTCAAATTGTTCAAATACTATAACTCAAGGATTAAAGTCTGTGTAGTGTTGTGGAAAGTACACTGGGTAGGGAATCATAAGACCTAATTTCTTGTATTTCCTGTCAAAAAATATACTCCAGTGCTTACCAGATGTGCAAGTCCTCTGGGCCTCAGTTTCTAGAACTCTCAAAGAAGGGTTTACACTTGATAGATTCTAAGACCTCTTTTGTTTTTTTTTAAGCTTCAGTTCTGTGATAAACCCCTAATATTTTCCCTTTTATTTCCATTCCAAAATTAAATGTATAGAAATAAAGAGCTAATTCAGCCTAGAATGGTTCCAAGGCATTTCTTTCTGGTGGTGAAGTAGAACTAACAATAGAAATCCCTGAATACCTAAGGATACATAAGCCACAGCTGATAATTTGATAGAAACAAAGGAAAATGTAAATTAGAAATAAAACCTGTTTTTGTAAAAGCCTCACTGGTGAGGATTTAAAGGAAAATAAGAACGTGCAAGCAGTAAGAGAACAGACTTCAAGAAAGGAGGAGATATGTGGTGTTAATCATGTGGGAGGACGGATGGTGGTTAGTAGGCAGGTTAGAGAAAAAGTTAAGGAAAGAAGGATCCAATTGTGTAATAGACACTTGATAAATCAAAGACCTGTAATCAAAATGAGCCCAAAAATAAAGGTGTGTGAGTTTTCCATGAACTGCGATAGGACTCTGAGAAAACAACATCTTATGATCCATCAGGTCTCCCCTAGGGATAGTCATCTCGTTGCCCTGGTAACCAAGGTGGGGCGGGGGAAAACACATGAAGACACAAGAGGAATCTGTTCCATCTGTCCCCTGTTCCACCTGTAACACTCTAATCAGTGATTTCAACTGTTATCTATCAAGCTATGGTTTCTTTTCTTTGAAACCAAAGAGACAAGTATCCCTGTAAAACATTTTAAAAAATTATTGATAGAATTCATTGTTAGGTATTTCGTCTCCCTCCACAAGGTCCTTTGGAAAGGGGGGATGGGGATGCTGAGAAAAGGGAATTCCAATTAAAAAAAGATTTATGTACCCCTCTTCTTGACAGCAGTATTCATAAGAGCCTATATGCAAACAACCAAGTGCCTGGTGATGGGGGAAATGAATAAAGATGTGCTGAATATACACATACATACTACTCAGGTATAAAAAATAGCTGGAATCTTGTCATTTGTGACAACACGGATGGACACTGAGGGGTTAGTTATGATGACTGAAATAAGTCAAAAGGGAATAAAAAGTATGATTTCACACTTGTGTGGAATATAAAGAAATCAAAAGGCAGAATCCTTAGACCCTGACAATAGAATGGTGGTTGTGAGAGAGGAAGGAGAGAAGGAATAAGGGAATGATTGGTGGTAGATGGTGACTGGATATTTGATGGTGCTCAGGTGAGAAACTGTTCACCTGAAGCCTATACAGTGTGGTAAACAGTTATCAATAAAAAGAAAAAAATGGGAAACGTTAGTCGTTCTCTCCTTCCAGCTTATGCTTTAGAAGACACAGAAGCCGAATTAACACATGGGAAAGCACACTAAGGTGGAACCACACCTCGCAAAGTTCTGCTAGTAGTGTTACTATGAAGCAAATATTCTTTTAAGCTGCGTTCCCTTCTCACATCCTGGATTCTCTTTTCCTGTATCTCCTTTTTGTTCCAAGAGCCAACCACAGGCAAAGGGGGTTGAAGAGAATAACAATTTTTCCATTGCTACATTAGGGGTGAGATAATACCAATTCATAGTCTAGAGACCTAAGCAAAATGAAAATGAGATAAGATGCTTACCAAGCGGTCTGCGTTAACAATAACTGTTAGGGGTGATGCTGCCGCTGAAGTGGAGTCACTTGTAAAGTGTAAACCTTAGGGATTTAAATCCCTTGTTAGGAAACTTTCTTTCGTTTCCTTGGGATAGATAAATGACCTTGGTGAAATACCAACTTCTTTATTTTAAGCCTTGCATTCTTAGCGATGGAAATGACATAAAAACAAAGCAGTTTATCTATTATGTTATAATATTTTGCATAGCAATATATCAAATTAACCCTTTTCTTTCCAAGCCACTTTTGAAAAAAAAATTACTTATGGCAGTAACAGGGGATTACAACACTGTATGTTATTTAGAGACTTAGGGTCACAACCTTCAGGTTTAAGTTACCAAACCCACACAAAGGCACCCACAGTCCTCCACCACAATCTGCTTGGACCCTCCTAACCTGGCTGAAAAGGCCCATTCTCCTTAATCTTCAACTTGAAGAAAAAAGTGGTATAATGGCCTCAAATTCAAGCAAATAATTTCTATTTTTTGAGACTAGGTCTCGCTGTTTTTGCCCATGGAACCGCAGGCTCTCGTTGCCCGGGGTACCACAGACTCAATCAATCCCCAGCCTCAGCTTCCCAGGTGTAGCTGGGATCACAGGTGCACGCCACCATGCCCAGTTGTATTTATTTGGAACTAGATCTCGCTACATGCCCCAGGCAGGAATCGAATAGTGATCCCTAGCCCCAGCCGCTTCATAGGTTGAAGCTTACAGGCACGAGCCACCATGCCCAGCTTCAAGCAAATAATTTTAATTTTATTTTTAATGTCAAATACTGTGTGGTTATATATATATATGCATATACTATGCACACATAGTATATACACACATATACATGCATGCATGCATGCATGCATGCATACATACATACATACATAATACATATATATATATATATATATATATATATACCAAAAAGAGATTTTATAATGTTCTGGCCCTTTGGCATACTTCCTGGAAGTCTCAGTAATGACTATAGTTACTCTTAATTGCCTTCAACACACTTACATGAATGCTACATTCAGTTGAATTATTTCCTGGATTCCCTCTAATTAATCTGATAGCAGCTGTTTTAAGGCCTGTGCTGATTAACAGTTGCAAGACAGCTAAATGCCTAGTATAAGAAAAGCTCTCTGAAGCTTACGTATGTTCATCCACATAATTTTGTCTTTTAAGCATCAACATTTTGAAGAGGACTGTCTATTTTTAGTTAACTGTATTATTTTTTGTATGTAACGCAAATGGTTTCACCCTAACATACTGAAATATCATCTCAATATATTTAATAAATATTCTAGGAGATATGGAAATTCAACATTTCAAAAAATAAATGTAAGAACGTGTTTTAAAGATTTAAATAAAACTTAAAGAAAACAACAACCGAGGAGGTGTTATGACAGAACGTATTTGTACTGGTTTCCTTGTCTCGGTCAGAAAATATAAATGAACTTTACAAATGATATATTAAGTGACTCATTTAAAATAAAGTGCTACTAGGAAAAACTTTAAAGACAAACTATACGTATTTGTTGATTTTTTTTTTCCTTTTCACCTACAAAAGCAGCAATTTGGTGCATTTTAGCCATATGTTCAGTTCAAATAACCACAATTAAATGGTGCTTTCCGTAACTAGAGATTTTAAATTACATTTTGCCTGTTACATTTTGCAATATCAAAGCTCTGGTTTTCTCATTCCTATGTGAAAGCATTCAAAACAAGGGACTTTCCGAAATACTGAGGCCAGACTTCACACTTTGGCACAGCCCCTTCCATTCTGATGTTTGACCATTCCAGATTATTGTTGCCCAATTCCCATTCCTTCAGTTAGCCCAGCTGTTGACTCACTCTGTTTGGAACAGCCTGTTGGAATTCTTCAAAGAAAAACTTGAAGTCACTTCCTCAAAAAGCGATTTCCTGATTCACAAACCTGCACGCCTCTCTGCAGGAAGCATAAATAAGCTATCAGGGTTGGCTGCAGGCCCAAGGGAGAGAGCTGAGGGTCAGTTCCAGACCACTGCAGCAGGCAAGGTTTTCATACTTCATGATATCTGAATATGCCAGAATCTGACAGAAGTAAAGAATGTAGTGTGCGGAAGCCTGATTTTTAAATGTTGTCAACAAGTAAAATATAAATTCTAAACACCTTGGAGATCAAATGGTACACATCTGCTAACTGGATTCTGCCTCTCAATAGTTTGTGGCCTCTGAGGAGAAAGTGACCTCTACATGGTATATTCTATACCATGGTATATACTAGCTATACTGTAGTGAGTGTGTGTGTGTGTGTCTGTGTCTGTATGTCTGTGTGTATTTTAAATGCTCCACTGGCATTGGCATATAGCAGAGTTCAAAAAAAATTAACTGTTAGGAAACAGCAACCGTAATATATAATAATTTATAATAAAAAACCTAGAATTCCAATTCTCATTTGATCACTGACAAGTGGTCTGTGATTTTAGGCACATTGCTTATCCTCCAAAATTTGCCATTTACTAATCAGAGACGATAATATAATCTACTGCCTTGTAGAATTGTGAAGAGTAAATGGGATAAGATATGAAAGTACTTAGGAGTCTAGTAAAAGTTAATACTCAAATGCTAACCACCATTTTTTTATTATTACTAATATGTGTATCATTTGCATGTATGCAATTTTTTATTTTAAATAATTTATATATATATATCACATCATGTGATATCTGGGGGTCACCTACCACCTCCCCTCCCTGGCCACTTCAGCTGATTCCCTCCCCCAGTTGTGTACTCACATTTAGTTGTCCATATATTAGTGAAACCATTTGGTTTCTGTCTTTTTCCTTCTGACTTGTTTCTGTCAATATGATTTCTTATAGGTACATCCATGTTACCAAAAAAACCATCAAATTTTTCATTTTCAATTGATGCATAATATTCCATTGTGTATATATACCACATCTTTTCCATCCAGTCATCTGTCTTGGGGCATTTGGGTTGTTTCCAGGTATGCAATTTTTTAATAAAAACAGATATTTAACAATTTTTTACAGAGTTGTAAGTATACCTTCTATTCTCAATCCATATCTCTTTAAAAAATTATGGCTAGAATTTTCTTTGTAATATAACCCGAGATAAAAATACCCCACCCCTCAAATTTCCATTCCAAGATGATAAAAAAAGCTATGTATTTACCTAAGAAATTCAACAAATAAATAAAAACTGACTAATGACATACAAAAACATAGGTGAATTTCAAAAACATTACATTGAGCAAAAGTAGACACAAAAGATAACCAACTGTATAATTTCATTTATATGAATTCCAAAAATAGTCAAAATTAATAGTAATAAAAATCAGAACATGGGGGAGGGGCAGGGATAAAAAGAAATCAAAATATTGGTTACTATAAAAATGGCACTCAAAGAAACACTTCTTATTTCACTCTGGATCCTTGATTTCCCTGATACCAAACCAGGCAAAGAAATTCCAGCACACAAAGACTACTTACAAATATCACTTATAAATGTAGCTAAAAATATCAATAGAATAATAAGCAATCAAAATCAGCACCATATAAAAAGAACAATACACAAAAAAGAATTGGGAGATTTCTCAGGAAATCAAAGTTAGATTATCTAAAAATCAAAGGAACATACCACGGTAATAATACAAAAAAAAGACCAAAACCAAAATTCTATAATTTACCTCAGGAGAACTATAGGAACTAAACCAGTGCAAGAAAAGTTTAATAAAAAAAAACACAGAAGATGGGCCGGGCATGGTGGCGCATGCCTGTACGCGGCAGCCTAGGAAGCCACAGCTGGGGCCAGGGATTGCGGTTTGAGTACCGCAGGGGCCATGTAGTAAGACCTAGTTCTAAAAAAAAAAAAAAATTAGCTGGGCATGGTGGTGCGCGCCTGTAATCCCAGCTACTCAGGAAGCTGAGGTTGAGATTGCTTGAGTCTGTGGTACCTCGGGCAATATGAGCCTGCAATTCCCCAGTGAGAATTAATTGTGAGGCCTAGTCTCACAAAAAAAAAAAAAAAAAAAAAAAAAAAAAAAAAAAAAAAAAAAAAAAAAAAAAAAAAAAAAAAATAGAGACCTAGTCTCAAAAACAAAGAAACAAACAAACAAACAAATAAATGACCATACAAACAAACAGACTGGTAATTGGCTGGGCGAGGTGGTGCGCACCTGTAATCCCAGCTAACTGGGAGGCTGAGGCTAGGGATCACTTGAGTCCAGAGAGGTTTGAGATAACCCTGGGCAACATGGCAAGACCACTCTCTAAATAAAATACAATAAAATGAACTGGTTAATTGCATGGCATATGAATTACATTTCAATAAATTTGGTAAAAAATATTTTTTAAAATACAGATGGATGAAAAATGTGGTATATATACACAATGGAATATTACACAGTGGAATATGATAACATGGATGTACTTAGAAGAAATCATATTAACAGAAACAAGTCAAAAAGAAAATGACAGAAACCAAATGGTTTCACTAATATATGGTTTATAGGAAAAAAATAAACAAAAGCTATGAGAAAAGTCAAAACAAGCTAACCACCAAACTGAAGTATGCAACTTGAGGCAGGGGGGAAAGGGGGAGAATGGTGGGGAGGGTGGAGGGGAGAATTCCTGGGATTATAAAGATATGAAATGTATAAATTTTAAAATATATTAAAAAACACAGAAGTAAAACACATAGGAAGAAATTTTAAAAATCTTACACAAAAAAATTCATGATTTACACTCTCTAAACTACAAAATATTATTGAAAGACATTGGTAAGACCCAGGTAGATGGAAAGATAATCCATGTTCACAGATCAAAAGAGGTAACACTGATAACATGACAAGTCCCCAGCTCAATCTACAGATTCAAAGAAATCCTTATCATCTTTATTATTTTTTTTTTTTGCAGAAATTTTCAAGCTGTGCCTACAATGCACAAGGAAATGCAATGGACTAGAACAGCTAAAACCACATTGAAAAAGAGAACAAAGCTGGAGGAGTCACACTTCCCACTTTCAAAACATACTGGAAAGCAACAGTAATACAGAGAGCATGGTTGTGGTTTAAGAATCAACTTTTGAAATATTAGAATTAGAAAATTCTAACAAACTCCAAAATTTACAGTTAACTACTTTTTGAAAAAGGCACCAAGACAATTGAAAAAGATAAAAAATCATCTTTTCAACAAACTGTCCAGTGTCAATTGAATAGCCACATGCAAAAAAATGATGTTGTATCCCTACTTCACATGACATGAAGACATAAAGATCAAAGCTAAAACTACAAAACTCATATAGAAAACACAGACATAAATCTTCTGGATTAGCAAAATGACACCAGAACATGAATAACCAAAAGATAAATAAATGGGCATCATCCAAATTTAAACCTTCAACAAACACCATCCAAATTTAAACCTTCAACAGACACCATCAAAAATGTCAAAAGACAACCTCTAGATTAAGAGAAAATATTTGCAAGATACTTAAAAAGACATTTTTAACCTAATTAAAAAATGGACAAAAGAGTTGGGGAAAAAAAAGTTCAGAAAGATACACAAGTGGCCAATAAACACAATTTTAAATTAATCATATTAATTTAAAGGGCTTTATCATATCGTAAATTATTTTGCCATGCTGAAAAAGTGTGAAATTGAAAACATGCTTAAAATGAAAGGAGCATCCAATAGAGAAAATTATTTTTTTTTAGAAATTTTACTGTAATGGGAATTGATGTTTATAAGGACTGATGTCAAGCTGCTAAGAGCTCATTTAAAGGTGCTAGTTCACATTTAATTTCCTCACGGTAAATACAGACCTAGACTGATCTCCTTGTGTGTACGCACTAGCTGGTGGTCTACAATAACTAATTCTAAGTCAATCTGTCAATTTACAACAATAAAACCAGGATTCAACTCCAATGATTGCACTCAGCTTGGAATGATTAGTATTTGTAAATGGACAAACCAATCTAAGTCTTAGTCCCAGGTTACTGGAGAAGAGTGAACTGAGGATATAGAAACATTAGTAGGTTAGCCCATTTGCAAAACTGCAGTATCAAAGAGAAAATTGTGCATGGGAAAGAATTATTACAGAAAACAATGTGACAATGTACATGAAAAGAAGAATGTACTTTAGAGATTGATGAAGCTTTTGAAATTACTAAAACATACAACCATTGCTTAAAATAATTCAAGTCTTAATTAAGCTAGCCAAAAAGATACTAAAATGTTAATGACATCTAATATTTGTAGGAGAGCAAAACAACCCACATCTTAATTATTTCTCTAACTTTATCTTTGCTGCAAGTACTAATAAATGAATAAAATTTTTCAATACAGCTGACAGGAAAATTAATTAAATGTACAAATAGCTACTACATAATATAAATCCTCTTCAAAGCCATTGTAGGTAAAGGAAAAGTTGCTCAAATTTCAGAAAAGATAAACACACTTGAAGGTACTGTAAATGAGTGAGAAAATAAGTTAATCAGGTCAGAATAAAACATTTTTATAGCCTACATAAAAATCTCTTCCTATTTCATATTAAATGAGTTATTTGGAAATAATCTATTTTTACTTCTATCTGTAAATTTTCAAGAGAGAACACTCAACCTAATCCCATCTAGTCTTGATTAAATGAATGATAAAATGTCAACAAATTCTCCTATGTATAACTCTTAAACTTTCAGCTTATAAGCTTAGTTAAAAGTGAAGTTAATTCAAGTTTTTAGATAATATAAATATTTGGGAACTTAAAGCAGGTTTTTTTTTAAATAGAACTATATAGCTAAGTAAAATATTTATGCCTTACCTATATTTCTACTAAGCATGAAAATATGGTGCATGCAAAAATCTTCTTAGAAAGTATCCTAATTAGTGAATTTCTTATTTTGCACAAATAGCAACTTCAACAGTCAATGTAAAAACTGCTGTTCAAATAAATTCAATTTAATTATCCACACTGCTCCTCTCCAACATTTACACAGATAATTAATGATCTCAGCAGATTTAGGACAACAGACCCGCTTCTTATAATTGGGCTGCCTCTCAAACCACCTGAATATGCAAAGAAACGTGTCATGCAAAATGTCCCACCTCTCCCCTCCTATCCCTATGGCTCTACTATTGTAGTGAAGATAAGCTTGTCTCCACTACTTGTGGGATTGAAATAGCTATACCTACAATAGCAATATAGTATTTGCAAGCAAGAGTACACTATTACTACTGGTCTAGGGTTACTGAAACAGTTGAGTTAGCCCTTAACACAGTTATTTTCCATGACCCTGAATTAGTCCTGATAATGTAGTATTTTTAAATATGTTGTAACCTGATTACAAGAACAAGAACACTGTGTCAGTGAGACACTGATCATGTGCCAGAGAATCACAAAAATCAGGACATCTTTATCTGCTGCAAAGGGGTGGCAAGGTCTCAATATGCTGTTCATCTTGAGTGTTAAAGTCAACTTCAGAGTAGGTCTGGGAAGCTAAACTGTAATAACAGTATAAGTCAACAGTTTAAGTCAATAAAGTATAATGTAATGTTTCATGAATGTGTGTGCAAAGTGTATTATCAAATACACACATGCATGAACACACTTTGCATTATATTTAAACATAATGTCCTTCAAGTAAAAGACCTTCACATGTATTTTATATAATGCCAATCTTACAATAGCACTAATCATTTATTAAACAGAAATATTGTAAGTTTTAAAATTAAGTACTACTCCTTCTGATCAAAAAATAAATCTATGTTAACTTTTCTGATATAATTTTGTAGCCACAGTAACCACAAATCATTTCAATAGCTTTTGCCCTATGTGATAAGGCAAGAGAAAGACATAAAAAGGATGTTACAAATAGGTAAAGAGGAATTGAAACTATCATTATATGCTGATGACATGATTCTCTATATAGAAAATCCAAAAAAATCCACAGAAAGATTGCTTGAAATAATAAACCAGTTCAGTAAGGTAGCTGGATACAAAATCAACACACAGAAGTCAGTGGCTTTCCTATATGCAAAATGGACAAATAGAAGAAGAAGAAATCAGAAAAATGATTCCATCTACCATCACACCAAAAAAAAAAAAATTAAATACTTGGGAATAAACCTAAGAAAAAAAAGTGAAAGATTATACAAAGAAAATTTTAGAATGCTCCTAAAAGAGGTAGAAGACATAAGGAAATGGACAGACCTTCCCTGTTCATGGATTGGAAGAATTAATATTATCAAAATGGCCACCCTACCAAAGGCAATCTACAGATTCAATGCAAGCCCAATAAAAATCCCAATGACATTTTTTAAAGATATAGAACAAAAAAAATACTGAAATTCATATGGAATAACAAATGACCTCATATATCAAAAAGCCTCCTGACCAGAAAAAACAAAAAAACAAAAAACGGAGGTATTACAATTCCAAACTTCAAACTATACTACAAAGCCATAATAATTAAAACAGCATGGCATTAGTACAAAAAACAGACAGACCAATGGAACAGAATTGAGTGCCCTGAAATAAAACCACACATATATAGTCAACTAATCTTTGACAAAGGAGTGAAAAACTTACCTTGGAACAAAGATTGCTTCTTCAATAATTGGTGCTGGGAAAATTGGACTAAGACATGCAAAAAAATGAACCAAGACAACTCCCTTACACCATGTACAAAAAATCAACTCAAAATGGATAAGAGACTTAGAGGTCAGACCTGAAACCATAGCATACATAGAGGAAAACTTGGGCAAAACTCTTCATGAACTACAGTTCAGAAATCCCTTTCTGGAAACATCTCAACATCACGGTTCAACATCACTAGCAACAAGGGAAATGCAAACCAAAACCACAATGAGATAAGACCTTACACCAGTAAGAATGGCCCACATCCAAAGAACGGGCAACAAGAATTGCTGGCGAGGGTGTGGAGAGAAAGGAACACTACTACACTGCTGGTGGGAAGTCCAACCACTATGGAAAGCTGTGTGGAGGACCCTCAAGTTAATGAAAATGGAACTATCATTTGACCCAGCAATTGCTCTCTTGGGAATCTACCCAAAAAAGACCTCAATGTGGGTACAAAGGGACACCTGTGCTCAGATGTTTACTGCAGCACAATTTATAATTGCAAGGACTTGGAAGCACCCAAATGCCCCAAAACAGATGACTGGATGGAAAAGATGTGGTATGTATACACAATGTAATATTACTCATCAATTAAAAATGACAAAGTTGACGATTTTATAACAACATGGATGTACTTAGAAGAAATTATACTAGCAGAAACAAGTCAAAAAGAAAAAGACAGAAACCAAATGGTTTCACTAGTATATGAGATATAGTGAAAAAACAAACAAAAGCCTTGAGAAAAAGTCAAAACAAGCTAAGCACCAAACTGAAGCACACAACTTTGAGCAGGAGGGAAAGGGGGGGAGTGGAGGCAAGGGGGGTGGTAAATCCCTGGGATTGCAATGTTGTGAAACTTATATATAAATTAAAAAAATGTGTGTGTATATATATGTATATATATATATGTATATATACATATATATATACATATATATACACACACATTTTTTTAATTTATATATATATATATATATATATATATATATATATATATATATAGCCTTTGCCCTATGAATAGAAAGTTTCCTATATTTTTCCATAGCCCCCTTCACATTATAGGTTTTATGATGGCAGAGAATTATTCTGCTTTTACCTTTAGACACCCAGAAGTAATCACTGATCTTTAGTACTAATTCAACAAATAATGCTTACATAAATTAAATCACTTTAAACTTCATGTGAAAATAGAAATAATAGATCACATTTTTGCCTACCAACAGCTATTCCTAGAATTTATTCCAAGTTCACCACTCTCATATATCCAAATGAAACACAGATAGCCAAATGAGATAGCCAAAATGATATGAATTTTCTTCAACAATTGAATGGATATAACAATGTACTCTTTGCAGCTGATAAATCAAATAATATTCTACTTTGTGAACATTGTACATTTCCAAGCATATTGTAGAATTTTTAAGTCAATAAATTGAAGTGGTAATTTTTGATGACAGTTTAATATTGGTCATTCATGTCTATAAACATGCAAACCATTCCCCTTCAGTATTATTTTTGATTTCATATTTCCATGAAGGAGTGAAGCGTCAGTATTCACAAAAGTTAAAATTCAAATGTCATGCTATATTAAATTTGTGACATTCAATTCAGAGTCTAATTCAGATTGTGTTTACAAAAAAGACTTCTTGAAGTATCTACAAAATTACAGGAATGCAAATAAATCTCATTGGGTCATTATCACTATATTCAAAATAATACACTGATGTTATTATTAGTCACTAGTTACCAGAAAGACAATTTGGCTTCTTAAATGTGCATTCCCAATATTTGAGGTACTGCGCATTTGTACATACATTAAACATTCAAATACTAATGATTCTAAAGCATGCTGTAAATGCTTGCAAATGAAATAGCACCATAATAGTAACTTTTTCTCTTGAGTGAAAAGACTAAAATGGTGTTCTTCAGGAGGAAAAGGAAGAGGTGGTACAAAAGTAGTTACACAGTTTGGAGAAACTATGGTCTAATTATCTATCAATGTCACAAGTAACAGCATAGTTCAAAACCTTCATAGATACCCAAGCAAGAAGGGTAGCTCATTTCCTTTGATTTTGGACTAATACTGCCAGCATCACAATGGTACTAATACATCAAGCACCATTAGAGAAGGTCGGGTGAGGCCCCTGTTTTTAGGCATGCATGCCTTTTGATAGCTACTTCATTTCTGACAAATCAAAATAAAAACATTTTAAAGCACTACCATAGCATATATCGGGTCCTCGTTGAACTCACAGAAACATTTCGGTCCAGTTAAGGATCTGGGGGTTGTCACTATGTAAACAGCGACCTAGGGTTTCACTAACATGCAAGAACTCCACACTTGTGTGGTTGGAAAAGGCAAACTAGAAAGCATTCCCCAGGTTGTGTGTGTGTGTGTGTGTGTGTGTGTGTGTGTGTGTGTGTGTGATTTTTTACTGAGGTAACAGTGGTTTACCACATTGTCAACACTCACCACCAAAGTCCGCAGAGATCTCCACTGCAACACATTGGGCCTCCTCAGTCCTTGACTCCCCACCACCTAGCCTCCCCTGCTGGTAGCCTCTATTCTTCAGTTCCACCCTATGAATACATAAAAACTAATCCCAGACTTTTAGAAGATCGTCACCTTGTCACACACATCTTCCTCTCCTTCACAGTATTTGCAGAGTACTAGTCATTTAATATCAATGTGATTAACGAAGACACAAATAAAGTATATGTTGCATAAAATAGGCAGGGTGACTTGGTCCATCCAACCTATTCATGATTGGCATTTCAAAACTAATTCAGAGGTTGTGTCAGGAGATGTGTGCTGCAGCAGGAAAAAAAGCATCCCGTGAAAACTTCAAGAGACAGTCCTTTAGGCATAGCTTGTTGGTTGCTGATTCCTTGAACACAAGTCTTAACGTGTAGTCCTGTCTGTATATTAATTTGAAATAAGCATGGCAATGAAATAGTCATCTATGTGCAAAAGATGGACATGGAATAGATGGGCAGCAATTAGAATATATGAATCTGTGCAAGATGTATTCTTTGTACCCTTGGAGGTGGTAACAGAACAGGATTGCTACAGAGCTACAACCAAAAGCAAAGGCATACCAGTCAGGCTGTTCTTTATGTGGATAGAACAAATAATGAAATCTGGGGTAACAGTTTAATTTTTGAATGGAATTCATTCAAGCATCACTATGTGCTTAAAATGCAGAGGCAGATGAAAAGAAGTATAGATTTACATTGTTTTGCATATACCAAGTTTAAGGTATAAGAAAATAAACTATGAATACAGACAAACATTTGAAAGACAACTTACAGGTTTTTGTAAACAGTCAGAGGGTGGTCCTAAGATTGAAAACTTAACTACAGCTGAGATGTGATGGTGGAAACCTATGTGGGTTAAAAAGAGTAACAGCCTCTCAAGATGCCCATGTCCTAATTCTTGGAACCGAGGGAATTTCTCTTTGTATAGTAAAAGGGACTTTGTATGTATGATTAAGTTAGGCCTCTTGAGATTGAAAGATCATCTTCGATTAGTCTGGTGGGTCTGATGCAGATTTTTTTTTAAAAAGGCATTTTTATAAAGGAGGAAAGAGAAACAAAGTCAGAAAAACAAGAAGTGACGAAGGAATCAGGGTGGAGAAAGAGTCAGAAAGCAAGAAGTACAGCCTTTAGATGCTGACAAGGGAAATAGATTCCCCTTTAAAGCTCATAGAAGGAATGTAGACCTAGTTACACTCTGACTTCAAGCCTGTGAAAACCATTTTGGGTATCTCAATTCCAGAGAAAAAATATATTTGTGTTGTTTGAACGCACTAAGCTTGTGTTTTTTACAGAAGCAACAGGAAACAAATATACTAATGATGATCCATATGGAGGGAGTGAAAGGAGGAATTAAAGTCAAGGAAGAAAAATAGACTATCAGAAAGACCTTACGGCAAACTGGATGTGGCCATATCATAGTTGATATCATAACTGAGAGCTGGTTAATAGTCAGAACAAGAGGGAGATTAAGGAGAATCAGATGAGAGGAAAATAATAAACCTAAGGATTTTTAACAGGCCACTGGCAATCTTTGAGTAAACAATCAAAGAGCTTACATTCATCATCGAGTACATGTTTTGCCACCACCTTTATTTAATCAATTAAATAAATGAGAAAATGCCACCCAGACATCCTGGAAAACAGTCTGTAATATCTAAATGAAGTTAGTCTGTTCACATAAAGCTACTTGGGCGAAACATGGGACAGAGGATTAGAGGAATTTTGAAAGGTTTTTATGAGTTGGGGGTTAAAGAAAATAAAATGCAGTGAATGAGAGAAAAATCCCTTTAAGGAAATTTGTAATCACACTTTCCAGCAGTAACTATGGACTGCTGGGAAACTTCATGGTTAAAAGAACAATCTGAAACAGTGCTGGTATGAACAAAACAGCTGAGTGTATCTCTGTAAGTCAAAGATACAGTATCAAAAAAGTAACAGGCATCTGTGGAAGTGCTCCTAGATCATGCTGGGTCCTAATGACAAGACTTGCCAGCTGACTATGACCTTGGGCAAACCCCTTTCCATCCCTGCCCTTGTATCCACTTCTGTAACAGGATGCAGTTGAATAGGGTATTCTTAAAATCCTTGTAGTCCTCAGATCCTTCACCATTAGTGGGCTTTACATCAATGGGATTTTTCAGCTCCTCCCTCTCCATCAACCTTTTCCTGCAAGTCTTCCCCCTTCTGAATTAATACAAATTTCCCCGGCAATGCCTCCCAAAAAGATCAAAAAAGGAAACATGACACAGGAGGACAGATGGGAAGAAATATTTAATAATGTAAAGAAGAATGAAGTACAAGAGATACAATGAGCATGTGGCTGCAGTGACAAAGCTACTTTTACAGGACTTAATACTCAAACACAGGGTTTGACAACTTTTTCCTATAAACAGCCAAGTAGTAAATATTTTAGGATTTGTGGATCATACAAGGTCTGTGTTACACATGCTTTTCTCTTTTTTCTATAATTCTTTAAATTTAAAAAAAAAAAAAAACTTAAGGTTAGTGTTTATTAAGGCTTGGTCTAACAGGTCACTAACAAAATATTTGAAGAGAATGAAGATAAAATGGACTATCAAGGCAGTGGAAGGAAATGGAGACCACATGTTCTGGGAAGCAGAGAACCTTCTTCAGTACAGTGCTCTGGTGTGTGTGTGATGAGAAGCTATCCAAAGAAACTCTTCCTACGCATTATTTGATATTCTAGCAAACCTCATATTATCCCCCAAACAAACCAAAAAGAGGTGAGAGTGGGAGCCAGGGAACAGAGCCACAGAGGAATAAAGCTGCAGGGCTAACACTATTCAAATCTCTGGTTCAATGTGAGAACCGTGCTTAAAGCTGGCGCTACATCTGTGCATTTTGGGTAAATAATCAACATACTCAATACAGTCATAATTGAAACCAGTTTAGTTTGGATGCTCTGTTTCTTTTGATCCAAAACCTGCTCACTGATACAATGTGAAAGAGTGGCCTTCTCTCATTACTCAGCTTCACTCGATTCCTGGCCCCTCTCCAATGGCACGTGTCACCTTCAGATCACAACCCATCAATTTCCTGACCCTGAAGTCTGAGAAAACCAGGGCTAAGGTAAAGTTTACAGATGAAGTGAGGATGGGAACTATCTTGGTAACCCTGCTTGCAAAGGAAAAAGAAAAAGTTTTATTGTTTTTTTTTCCCTTTCTTGGAGGGTTGGGGGGAATGCCTAGACAAAGTATCTCAAGTGAAAATAACCCACATTACAATATACTGCTTTATCACACAGGTGTGAGATTCAATGCATTCCCCTAGTACTGCTTGGAAAACATTATCCACTGAGACATTTCTATCCTTTGGAAACCCAAAGGTTGCTAAGACTTTAGAAAATGGAATTGCAACTACGATTTCCATAGTAGACTTAATACTGGCTCTTAGAATGGGTCCACAGACTCATCCCCAGAATCAATAAATGTTACAGTGAATACTTATTATTTATTTTGTAAAACTCAAATATTTTCAGAAGAAAAACATCTCAGAAACAAGAAGAGATGTAATGGAATGGCATAGTTTTCACAGGCACATGTATTAATGACAGAGAAGGTAATCAAAGTGCCTGACCTTTCTTGTTTAGAGAGTTTCAAATCAGGTTGAAATGTCTCCATTCATACCAAGGTGTTGTATTTTACTTTTAAAACAAGCTAGGGCATGAGCTTTAGCTGCCTTTCTTTCTTCACCCTTCACTGAACACTTTTCTGGGTGAGGCATCTCATTCTGTGCTGGGTTATAGGGGCTGCCTCTTGGCAACTCCACACCATCAGGCGTCTTTGTTAACGTGGTGACCAGGGGAAACCCATAACTAAATTTCCCTGCATCCCTTTGCTTCCATGCTCCAAGCTTGCTTTGGTAAATTAGAGGTACATGCACTGTATTTGGGGATTGAAGAGGAGGGAAGGAAATTAGTCTACACAGCAGTTGCAGCAAAATCAGATGCCAGATGTGGAATCCACTGATGGTCCAAAATTAGTTCATCCTGTGGATTCCCTGATTATGTGGCTTCCTTCCCACCCAGTGCTCTGATTTGGTGAATCAAACAGTAGCTTCCCTGAGCTATCTTCAGTCCTTTCCATGATTGTTCACTTCTCTAATTTCCTGAGTGAAAATTCTTCCAACTTATAACCTCTACAGTGGCTGCTGTTTTTTTTCTAATGAAAGCAGGATGAACATCCACATGTAATGCTTCCATGTGCCCTGTGAGATCCTGTTTCGTTGTTGCTGGAATAATGAAGCAGTTGGATCAAGCAGGGAGTGGTGGAATTCAGCATTGCACTGGGTGACAGATATCACTAACACATAAGGGGACAATGTGGAAAGCAGTAGAGTTAATTCTAATCCAGGCTCTGCAACCAATTAGCTGTGTCCAATCAAGTCAATTACTTCATCACCACAGACACATTTCCTTAATAATAAGGAAAGGAAAGGTATAACTTTTCTCAAAGGATATTTCCAGAATTAATAATTTAATTATGTTCAGCTCAAAAATATGTCAGTGACAAACTTCTGATTTCACAAAGAAATAAAGTGACCACTTGGAAAAAAAATCCCAAAATTGTTTAGTATTTTCACACATTTTGTGTTTTATTTCAAGTCATTATGTTTATTCTGAAATTACACATGGGCATAATTTGAGCCAGTATGGCATATTTTGAGCCAGTAGTACTTTACTAAGGGAAGCATAAACTCTCCACTGATAAAGTACTTTGATTCCATTAATAAATATACACTTGTATCTAACTATAGATGCTACATTGTTGCTTATGCATAAAGTCAAATAGCAAAAGTGGAGTAAATGTTCTTCATTCATTGGAAGAAAAACTAAGCAGTCAAAATTTAATTAAAGAAAGTCTAACAAAATCCCTTTATAGAAATCAAATTTAGTGAACTTAAACCACTAAATAATTAAGCTTAGCAATTGTTAAAGTGCCAAAATAGCAAAGAAAAGAATTCATGTTTGTCAGTACCACGTAGGTACATACCAATGAGCACATAAAACTGATCACAGTATATTTCATGTTGCATCTGGTATTATCCTAACAAATAATATAATATCCTGCATTCTAGATTTCTGAGAAAATTCGAAACTTGTAATAAAAATTGTGCAAATATGATTCACTGTTAATATAACTTAGTGGGATTTTTCATATCTAAAAAAAATTCATAAATGTTTCCAACTAAGAAAATCTCTTCTAAGCAACAGAGTCCAAGGTTTTATTACAAATATTTGGACTTTAACTGGCTGAACCCACACTTCAGTTACCCTAAGATTGTTCCCTTTGGCAAGTTTGCTTATATAGGTGTAGGGAAATCTTGATAATCTTACACCATATTCCATAGGATCGTTTTATATTATAGATTATTACCAAAAAACTGTTCAGTAGGAGAAAAAAATATTAATCAATAGGAAGAATTCAATTTATTTGCTTCAAATCATAGTTTATGCACAACACATAAACACACATGCAGGAAATATTTTTTAATTCCCTTATAGATCAAGATTCTCATAAACGGGGGGTGGGGGTGGGGAACCCTTTGGATTAAAGTACACCAAGATGCCTGTGTTTATATTTCATGTTTTCCCAGTTAAATCTATACTTCATTAAGGAAATAGTTGACTAGCTTTACAGCTAACATAGCAACAGCTTTAAGATGATGAACTTATGCAGATTTATTTTCTTTAGGGTACTGACTGGCAACTCATACACAGGCATGGACTTGCTAGCATGTTCTTGTGGCTCTCACAGCACTCCTGGAGCTTCAGAGATATAGCAAGAACATAGTGGTACGACAAAAACTGCACCTAGATTTTAATACATCTTCCATTGATCCCCCCACCTAAACACAATGTAAGCTTTGTACATAGTCTTCAAAAAATTCAAAAACAGTTTATAATCTCTTCGAGAGATCTAGAGAAAGTAAAGCATTCTCAGGAAAGACAACCTCAGAAACTAAAGGTAACATTCAGGATATCCATTAGACTATAAATCAGAAGAAATTTAGTCTTATTTAGCTCAGGAACTCAGGAAAGCAAATCTTGTAATAATTTCAAAATCCCATGAGCCGTTCAAAATGTATTCTATTCTAAATGAGAACCAAGTTATATTGTGTCAGTCTTAAATCCTAGGAGGAAAAAATACAGTACATCCAGGACTCAGAAACTGGCAGATATTAACCAACTTTCAGAGTCAAAGATGGAAGTAGAGTGACTGTGTCTATGATTGCATATTCCAGTACAAAATACAATTCATGTAACATAAAATTCTTGTTCCTGGACCTCTTGCTTGGTATAATTATTTTGCAGACATATGCCCATACTTACTGCCAACTTTAAAATAGAAAGCATATATATATATGCATATATATATATATATATATATATATATATATATATATATATATATATATATATATA
>PVHY01019698.1:0-26895 GCA_004024945.1 Uropsilus gracilis | reverse complement strand
CATTCAAGGCCAACTCTGGGCTTCCACAGTAGACAGTGGGGGTTTCTGAGGCCAGGGGCCACTATAGTCAGCCTCCCTTTGTTCACAGAGAAATGCTACTTTCATGAAGAGAAGAACCCATAAAAGCAGGATGAGCCTAGGTTTAGCGCAGTGGTTTGTGTATACCAGAACATTCTCTTGTCCCCATTTTGAGACAATGCCAACGAATGAACCTGTTTTTCGCCGTCTTTAAGTTCTGAATAAAAGCTGTTTGGAAGTGATTTTGAGGGGCTAATTTCCTCCTAGACATTGATTATGATCTTTCATGTCGAATTCAGGCAGTTTCTATGGATGCCGCTAGTGGACTCATCTCTTTCCTGTAAGAAATCAGCCTGTGATGAATGGATATGATCACTTTTGTAATCAGGAAAAAGAGTTATTTTAAAAGGCCAGAAATAAGGCCATGGATAAGTCTGAAAATAGAGCATTAATTATTATGATTTGCTGCTCAGTCTTACTTCTCCAACTATGTAAGGGAGCTGATTCTAATTGTGGGTTCTGGCAGGGGATAAAGAGGGAAGCATTCTATAAGAGAAATTGAACAGATATTTTAAAAGGGCATCTACTGCAAAAAGAAAGTGCTGGTGATTTGATGGCATCTAGAAGTTTCCCAGTTCCCTGTTGTCATGGCACTTCCAGCCTAAGAACAGGACTATCATGTGCTCTGTCTCCCCGCTCACTAGCCCTCCTGCATTAACCAACCTGGGCTCTCCTTACTTCCTGAAGCATGGTTTCCATGGTACCTAACAGGTGTTTCCCTAAAAACTGTGGCTCTATGGTGAGTTTGCCTTACATTGGGCAAGTGACTCAAGTCTTGTGACCCCGCTTCCTCATGGTGAAATGTGGCTATACTCGTACCAGCATTGTGAGTTTTTGTAAAGGTCAGTGGTGATTAGCACACAAGTTATAAGGAGATGCAATGACTCTTAATACACATTCACCGATTCAGAAAGTCAGGTATCTGTCTCACTCCCTGAGTGGATGTCCAAAAGAAATGTGCCCTCATGCCCTTGAAGTGAGATCTCCTGTGTATCATTAATGACATGGCACATTTTACATTTATAAGACATTTATTAACTAGCTACATGGAAAATGCTTCTTTTTCTCTTCAGGAAAACCTAAAGTCCCAGATGTCATGGTCACCATCACCACCATCATATCATGCTTTTCAGCATAAGGCAAAGTCCTCATGATAAGGATAGTCTCAACCACCTGGTAGTAACTTTCTGTGCACTACCCTGAGCTCCCTCCCTCCCAGCACACACACCACCCTGGAAGACAGAAAGGATGGGCAGTTTCTTGACTCACTTGAGGTCCAGGATTCCTAGGCTGGTGTATCAGGCAGAGCAGTTGCTTCAAAGAGTGCATCGGAGACTGGCAGCCTCTTGCTTCCATCAGAAGGGGGGAGTCAGGTAAAGCAGGGGATCAGGATGGTTCTGCAGGTAATCCATTAGGCTGGGGCAAAGACCAGAAAGTGCAGGACCACTAGCCTCAGATCTGCCCCCAGTGTGGAAGCAGCTGGCTCTGTACTCACATTTCCTGTCTAAAGTCAGCTTCTAGATTCTGAAATTATTTGAAAATCATCACAGTTTATGGAGCTGACTCATATTGAAAATATTAAGTAAGATACTCTTAAAACTAGACTGAACATAACATGGCCTTTCCTTGCCACTTCTGGAGATGGTTCACGATCATGCTTCAGAGGCCAAATCTTCACACTCACTTTGCAGACCCCCAAAGAAGTACCAAATGTGTCCTTTGGTCCATCTGGTGTTGCCCTGTCAGAGCAAGGCATTGAATGCCATCTTCTTTCTGGGAATTAAAGCAGGGAATGTCAAGTGCTGGCTGCACTGTCAGTCAGTTGTAAATGATGACAATTATGGGGAGTTTTTCTGCTTTGTGACTTGTGCCATAATTCAGAAGACCCTCTCACCCGCAGTGTTGTGGGCTAGGCAGTTATGTGCTGCTGCAGCACAGGGATAGGGTTTCTCAGAGCCTCAGGGTATTTCTGATTAGACCACAGAGTTCAGGCAAGATGCAGGCAACAACCAGCAATGTTTTTAGTCCTTGCCTCTGCCCTACTCTTACAAATTTAAAAAGACAGGCAGGCTGCCCAGAGCAAGGGTCAGTGGCCATCCAGTTATTCATCTTAACTCTTCTGCTAACCTTAGCATTGATTCCTACCATTAAGTTGTCTCAAGGATTCATAAAGGCTGCTGAATTCCAGCTGTCCTATCTGTATTCCACACAGAAGGAAGAAAGGGAGTGGGGGAGAGAAGACGGGGCAACATTTTAAGCATTCTAGATGTCAGGCTTCTCTGAACAACTTCTTAGAATGCCCAACTGATTATTTCAGCTTATGACTTTCATTGGCTACCTAATCTGTAAAGAAGCCTGGAAAAGGTAATTTGGGGGTGAGAGGGGCACACTGCTGCTCCTGACAGATGGAGATTGCTGCTGTTAACCAAAGAAGCAGAAGAACACACATATTAGATGGGTAACAAGCAAACTCCACAGCAGAATGGAGACAACTAGATTTATATTTGATAGCATTCTCAGCCCTGGGAGTGGATTCAGAGACAAGCCATTTAGCAACACTGTCATCAGGGTTCACTTTGTTAAATAGCCACATACCTTTCACTGGAAGTATCAGAAGAGTACAAGGTGATTTCAAGGGTTTTGAACTTGGAGGAGGGCATTTAAAGGGACAGAAATCATGTGTTTGAGTTTTGTATTATATATAATCTCTTTTTAGTCATGCATTTAGCAAATAGATATCATTAATCCAATGAAATGTGAGAATTTAAACAGTTTCCTCTGTGATTATTTCATACGAGACACTTCTCTAGATACTTCCCACTTACAGCCTGACTTAGTATTCACAGAAAGGTGAGCAGATTCTATCACCATTCCCTTGTCTAGATGAGGAACTTGGGACACACATGGGTTAAGGGTGAAATCTGTCAGTAAACTGAGGGACTTGGCTTTTAACTCATCGTCCTGTTGACTCAGGATGTGGAGATGAACAAGCAGACAAGATCTCTTCTAGTTATATCTTTCTGATTAAATAGAAATAAGTCCAATAGTATCAGACTGGCATCCTGGGCCTGAGTGCCCCAGGACGTTGTCAGAAGGGGGTAAAAGTTCCCTCATCTCTGGTAGCACCTTCTGCCTACAGAGCATGTGTTATAGATTCATGTCCCAGTGGGGCACATCTCTGCATGGAGGAAGACGTACAGGAATCTCAGCTATGTCTGGCTTCCCTCCCAACCACAATTTCAGAACCTCCATATTCTGGAGTGGGGGCCACACCCTTCTGGTCTGCAGCTAGGAAACTACCCAGGCCTGGTCTGAAAGTCACGCAGCGTTCCAGTAAAAGCAGAAAGGCTAATGGAAGTGAGAGAGGCTCTGCTCCAAGGATGAGGAATTTATCCACAGGATTCAACCTCATCAAAGGCCAGAGAGAGGGTGACTATTGTGCCCTTTGCTCATACCCGTCACTGTTACTTGTGGTACCAGCAGGACTCTGGGGATACATGAATGGGTTTTGAAGGAGAGGTGTGTACCATTATGCTACCTTGGTCCTGGCACCCCTCTTATGCTTTCTTTGCTATGTACCAACGCATCTCCCACATCTTTCTCTTTCAGCTCCTTTACAGATAGGGTAGTCAGAGAAAGCAGCTGCAATAGGTAGTTGGGGGTGGTAGGGAGACCCCTAAAGGAGACTGACATCTAAGAGGCTTGACCATTTACTTTCCACTTCCGTCCATCCTCACAAAAGTGATGGCTGCAGCTTTAGCAACCTTTCTGGAATGGGATAACTTGGAGAAAGGAAGTCAGTGCTAAGTATGATAGAGTACATGGTCACAGCCCTTTGGAATGCTGGGTGCTTTTCCTGGAACTGTGACTAATTTCAGAGTGAGTTTGCCTGCTTGATGCAGAGGGAGAACTCACTGCTGTAATTCAACTTGCAGGTCCCCAGAATTTGTTCGGGTGTCAGAGTGCCTTTTTTGTCTCTGGCCTGAGGAACTGAGGCTCGGGGCTGCACTATGACTTCCAGGCACCCTAAGTATTCTTACGTTCAAGGCCCCCTTACTCAGGAAAAACCACATTCCTGTTGTCCTGTTAAAAGATAGTTGGTATTCAAGCTGAATTGTTATTTTTCATTTTCATTACATTCAGATTCTTCTTCTAGTTTTTAAATAAACTAAAACATCTTAAGAGTTCTGTGGGCCCAGGCTCCACCCTCTCTGTGCTCAGTTGCAGAAATCAGTCCTGGCAGGTGGGCGAGAGCTAACTTAGGCCACAGAGCTCAAGGCTGGGCTCTGTGGGGTTCTGGGCTCTGGGTAGCGGTCTATGCGTCCCCCCTTCCCCCCCGAGGATAGCAGACTGTTGAGGTTCTGGTGTGTTGCTGGCAGACTTCATCAGCCACAACACTCATGTCAGCGCTGGAGATGACAAAAAGGACTTTCAGAGCAGATTTGTCTACTCTGTGCCTGCTTTTATTTCATTCTCCTTTCCTCTCTACTCTAATTTATTAGTGGAAATGAACTTCAGTCTACATTGCTAAGGTCTCTAAAATATAACACTGCTTGATGTTCTAAATGTCTAGCTTACATGAAATCTGCTCCAAATTCACCGAATCTTTAATCCCTCAACCTGGCTACAGGGAAATTCAGATTCTGTCATTATTGGAAATTCTTGCTTGTCCTAATACTCCTAAAGTCACAGACCCAACTTGAGGTGATATGGAACCAAAAAACAGGGTTGGGGGAGTCTGCTATCTGAGGTGGTCCCTCTGCTCACTACTGCAGCACCCAGAGTCTCAACATGGGTGGGGCTCCAGAGCCACTCAGGCCTCCACCCCAACTGCCCCACCCCTGGCCATAGCGCCTCACTAGAAATGTGCTTCTGCTCTTGTGGCCATGGTGTGTGTTGGTCTCTGAAACTGTCCCAAGCAACATTCAGCGGGGGCTCCCTCTGTGTCCCTTTTGTGCTACCTGCAGACCATTGCTGGACCTCTAATAGCCGGGGCCCTGACTCAGTCTGGAGGGGCCAAGAAAGAACAGAAATAGGTAAGTGTTTCTGTAAGAGGGAGAAGTCCTCCCAGGGGACCCATGGGAGTCATCTGGCTTCTCCTGTGTCCTCTTAAGCCTTCTAGAGCAGGACTGCCCAACAGAACCTTGTGCAATGATGAACATGCTCAATATCTGGACTTTCCACTAAGCAGCCATTAGCCACATGTAACCACAGAGTACTTGGAAGTGACTAGGGTGAGAGGAATGCAGTTACATTTTTGTTTGATTTCAAATAATTTCGGTTTAGCTGTACATACCCAGGACCCTACCCTCTTGGACAACACAGATCTGCAGTCTGTTTCCTAGCCTGGGAGCTTTGAAAGTCGGGCCGTCACCCTGAGGCAAGATGGGGCACTTGGGGAGATAATGCTTAACAAACTTCTCAGTGCTAATGGACAGGCCCATGGTCAGTCTCAGAGGGTTGGGGGCTCCTCCAAGGTGGTGAGCCCTGGACCAGGAGCTGTAGGCCAGGCAGGAGGGCATCCTGGCCTCTACCACCTAGGAAGACTCTTGCAGGCCTCACAGTCCCCATTCCTGGGGGATGAAGTCTCAAGTGGTTCTCAGGCCCTCAAGTATCCCAGGTGATAGACCTGTCCAGAGGCGGCTCCAAGGTGATGCCTGACAGGATATCTCTACCAATTATTTTGATGGTTCCTTGGAGTAAAGCGCCCCAGAGAGGAGAACATACGCAGATTGTCCTGGCTTGTGTTAATTTGATTATGAGCTTTCCTGTTTTGGGGACAGACATCCTTGTTTTGTTTGCAGAAAGCTACTTCAGGACTAATTAGACTGGACTAAGGAAACCTCAGGCTTGATCCCTGTCATTGTCCGCCTTCAATTACCCCACTGTGTCCTTTGGCTTTTTAATAGTGAAGCAGACAAGTGGGTTCAGTCACAATGATCAGGAAAGGGGCAGGAGGTGAGCTGAACAGGCCAGAAGACCGCAACCCAGGCCCAGGCTCGTCCTGCCTCGGCACAGTCGTGGTTCTAGAGTGTGAGGCCAAGGCTGGAGGGGCTGCCACCCCCAAGTTCCAGGAACTTGCACCTGGTCACAGTCCTAGGCACAATGTTGTTTGTTCCAACTACTTGAACCTTCTGTCTGTCTTGCGGAGGCCATGAAGCGTGCCATGAGGCCACTTCAGGTGCTGAACCACAGCTCGGTCAGCTACTCACTGCACAGCAAATTACCCAGCACCCACTGGCTTCAGTTCCTGTATCTGTCAATAAGAATACAGCAGCAATTAGGACAGGAAGTTGTTTTGAGGATGCGAGGAGTTACTGAATGAAAATGTTTAAGGAAAGTGCTATGTGATCAATTGCAGTAGCTATTATTTTTGGAACTGGTGACTTTCGGCAGCTCTTAGGAGCCTTACTCCAGCTCTTAGGAACCTTTCTTTGGACCTGTGATCTCTACCAGCAACGGGGAGCCTACTTGGACTTCAGTATCCAAGGAGTTCCCCAAGCTTACCTCTGCATTTCCTTGGGTTGAACATCATCTCCCCAGACAATGAAGGGAAAGAGACTAGATTTCTATTCAGTCATTCTCTAGCTCATGTGCTGTGACCTGTCGGGGCAGGTGACAAGCTAATCTGATTGTGAGGAGGGCACTTGTGGTGCTGGGATGGCCTCTCACAGTCCATCACAAGAGAAGACATTTGAGCAGAGGTCTGAGTGGAACAGATTTGTACATCTGTGTGTTGCTTTGTGTTTTCCATATGAATAGGGCAGCTGGAGTAGAACCCAACTCTTCTTATCAGTTGGGGGCCTTGTGAGAGATTCTCTGAACCTTGCTGGCCTTCTGCATGGATGAGGTGACCCTTAAGGCAGGTGGGTGCTCATCCACCTAACTTGAAGTCAGCATCATTACAAAGACTTTATTCCCTCTGCATCAGGGATGTTCTAGGTTCAAAGAGCATGGCCTACCACAGAAGAAATTCTAAACCTCTTCAGTGGTCATCTACAAAGTGGATTGAGAAGTGGTTCCAAAAATAATCAAACCTGTTTTCTGGCGCTTGCTCCTTTTGCCCTGAAGTCACTCACTCAGAACCGTGGTGATCACAGACATTACCTAACAGGTTCGTTACTGTTCACAGAACAATGATTCTGTTCCAGAAAGTGCTGGGTCATAAAGTACATGTCTTCCATGCAGAGCCAGGTATCACCTCTTGTGTCCAAGTCCTTCCTTCTCCCCATGGTTCTTCAAAGGCATAGAGGAGTGAATTCTCCAGCAGCCTCATCCCCAGACTGGGTGCCCCGCTGTACCAGCAGTGGGCTGGCAGCCCTGCCATGCTCCCTCACTTGGCATTTCAAGTGCTGATATTTTGTTTGTTTTGATTTTGTTTTCTAGACCTAAGTAGAGTTTCACATTATTCCTAGTTATAGATTGGGACCATCCATTCTGGTGACAAAAGATGTGGCTTTATCTTCTCTGCAACTTGGAGAGGACTCCCCTTATTGTATGCACCAAAGGCCTCTTGGGTGAGTGTGGAGCAGGGTATACACCTGTGACCCTCTGCCAGCGTCTTTGAGGTTGACAGCACTTGCCACTCTAGGGTCCCTCGCTGGACATGAACTTCTCACCTTGCCTATGGGTTCTACAGATGTGGATGGAAGGGGGGGTGGTGAAACATTTAGTGCTGTGTGATGTAGCCCATTGACACATGGGGCATGCAGAGAACCCTGAGGGGCTTAACAGACTGCTAATGGGATGCTACCTACTCTCCCACTTTGTCTTTCCCCATCCTGAAGCTTTGGAGGTTTGAGCAGTGCTAGCTAACCTTGGGCAGCCATTAATTAGACATTTGTATCACGTTACCTTCATGATCTAGAACATTTGAACACTGTCTGCCCATGATGCTGTTTTTAGTTCATAGATAGTTATATCCTCATAGTTGTGGGTTGGATACACTTGATTCACTGTAGATATGCCTTTCAAGCTGGTGCCACCCAGCCGGCCTGACAGACAGCGGTTGACTTTGTGCAGTGGTCCCTTTGAAGTCCCCAGAAGTGCCTGCTCAGATTAAGCTCTGCGGAATGAGAGGTGAGGCTCAGAGTGAGTACAGACTGCCACCCAGCAGCGCAAGAGGTGACTGCACGCCAGGAGGCGCTGGTGCCAGAGAGCTTCGTAGGCTGTTTCACCATCCAAGGGAGCATCCCCTGCTCTGTCTTTCTTGGGGACAGTCAGGAAGAACAGGGACTATCACGGAGAAGGGCCAAAGAGCAGCCACCCTTGACCTTCCCGGTCTTTCAAGCAGCACACTCAGTTGGTCCTCTCCTGTCCTGGTACCAAAATTATTAGAGCCCTTCAGCTCTAATTCCTACAACTTTCCATGCAAATGATAGTCAGTGACAGGTGAGAGACATCTTATTTAAATGGAAATTGTTCCTATATCACAAAACAGAGAATCCCAGATTCCCAAGAGCATTGCAACTATTCAGGGTTCTTCTGGTGGGAAAGTAGAATTGCTGGGTTCTCAGGAGGGGGATTAATTCACTTTTCAGCTGGGCTAAGAGATTAGCCACGTTCTTAGGCTATATGGACTGAATCAACTAAGTTTGGAGATGTCCTTCAGCAATAATAGCGTATGGAGAAACTAATGCTGATGGAGAGCCTTTGGTGGACAAGGTGTGTGCTGGTTTTACATACACTAGCTTGCTGAACCCCATAACCATCAATCCAGGAAGGTTGAACCCTATCAGCCCATGTTGCAGATGAGCAGATTAAGGCTTTTAAAAGATAAATTGTGCACAGTTCAGGATAGAGCTGGAATTCCCAGTCTCATCTAAAATACATCAGACTTCACTGGGCTCAGTTTTCTCCATCCAGATTCAAATATTTTAGGGATAACTTTTTTCAGTGACTCCTGCTGAAGCTTTCTACCATAGCCTCAGGGGTTCTCTCTAGATAGTTAGTGCTTCATCACAGTGCTTCATCCTCAGGTCATGGGCACGCTCAGGTGGTCGCCTGGAAAGGGATTTTTGTCACAGATGGTGCTGGTCTTCAGGTGACTTTTTTAGCATCTCTTGAGATCAACATCCGGAATCTCTCTTTTATGGTAAATGGGGAATGGAGCTTCCCATTTTAATGATTTTTAAATAAGATTAAAAAAAAAAAGATTCAAAACCAAAACTCTATCAGTGACCAGTGAAAAGTGTACTCTATCCTGTTCCCATGACTGCCCCCGTAAACCTTTTCTTAGTTTCTTATGTATCTGCCCAGAGTTTCTTTATGCAAACATTAAGCAGAGCGGAATGAACGTTTTTCCTTTCTCACCTATTTTCCAACAGACACCACAAATGCACGTCACTCTTAAACCACTTCTGTTTTCTCAAAAGAACTGACCCATTGTTGCATGGTCCAACACAGTAATTAGCTTCCAACCACCAGAGATCAGGGCTCAAGGGGGGTCAGCGAGCTTCCCCTTCTGCATGTCCTTGGATGGACTCCGTGCCCACCAGGCCTGGGCTCTGGGGAGAAAGGGCAGGCAGCCACCTTGTCCGGGGTTCCCTACCTGCAAAACCCCACCGGTCAGAGGGGCAGGTTGCTGTCTAAGCCTCTCTCCAGGGGCGGAAATGGAAAATGGGAGGACAGAATGGAGAGCAGTGAGTTGTGTCCTACATAAGGGCCTGTGTCCCCAGCATCACCTTAATACCAAATTGTGTTTACAAAACAGATGGATAAGGGCATGGAGACTGAGTGCTCAAAAGAACTAATCTAAGACCGCTTTTCCCCTATACAATGCTCTGGCCAAGGCAGACAAAAGCACCCTCTGTAGCCATGGCTGAGTTTTTTTTTTTTTTACAAGCACCGACTGTTCTTAAGTGCCTTACACTTTAATTCATGAAGTCACCCTAACTTGTGATCCCCATTCTTCTGAGAGGAAGGAGAGCCTGAGGCCACATTGCTGACAAGTGGGGGAGCCAGAGTTCCAGCCTAAGCATGCTGGGCTCATTGCCATAGTCAGCTTCTCAGAGAGGGCTGTCCTCCAGGAGGCTCAGGGCCTATGGGTTTCTGGGATCTCACCTTCAGGGAACCCACAGGGTAGAGGTTCAGAAGACAGCGCAGGGGCACAGGGAGGCTGGATATCTTTCCTGACCCACTACCGCTTCCTTAAATGCTAGGTTGGCCTAACAAGCCACCTTACCCCCAGAGACTCTTCCTGAGGGGAACTCAGGTCACCAGCAACCTGATTTTGTGCTGTATGCGATTTCACAATTTAAAAGCCTTTCATTTGCTTTCTTAGCAAAGATGGTAAAATGTGGAGGATGAGGGAAGGAGGAGAAGGCAAAGGACCTGTGTTTATTAAGAAGGCTGACTACTACTTCAGGGGAATGAGTTTTGGGGAAGAGGCTAGCAGAGGAAATGACAAAAAGTGAGTAGGAGACCAGACTTTGTGAGTCATCATTTAGGGACTCTGATAGGTTGTCTTATGGATTGAATTGTGTGTCCCCCAAATTTATGTTTCAGTCTTGCTCTAGCCCCCCACTCCCTGTATCTCCCAATGAGATCTTATTTTGAAACAGGTTCATCACAGATGTACTTAGTTCAGATGAGATCACACTGGAATAAAGTGCGCCCTTACTCCAACATTATGGTGCTCTCATTAAAAGGGAAATTCAGACACAGGCTTGCACGTGGAATGGAGTGTGCACCTCCTAAAGATTAGACTTGAACTCTTACAGCAAGTCCCTACCAGAAGCTAGGAGAAAGACCTGAAATGGACTCTTCCTGGGTGCCTGCAGGGAGTGGGACCCTGCCTATACCTGATCTCAGAAAAGGGAGAGAATGAATTTCCGTGGTTGAAGCCACTTTCTTGGGGGGTACTTGGCACCTCAGGGTTGTAATTGGGTGCATCCTTGCAGAGACTGGCCATGGCTCACCAAAGAGTAGCTGAGCCCGGGTCCAGCTCAGAGTAGACCAGTCATCGCGGAGACCTCTGCTGACAACAAATGAACAAGCCGCCTATAAGCAGGAAATAATTTTTTACTTAAGTGAATAAAATGTTCTCATTTCCTTTGGATTTTTCCTCAACTGTAGAAACGCAGATCGAATTGGCCCTTAAAAGGAAGTTGGACTTCAATTTAGTTTTTTTTTTTTTAAAAAAAGGATAGACTCGCTCCATCTTTCTAGAGGATGGGTTACTTGTGCAGCCAGGAGACAGGGGTATCCCCTGGCAGGAACCACTGGGGCTCTCACCCTGAAGGGACCCTGGTCCACGGTCTCCCCGGGAGCAGGAGTGGGCGCCCCGACTGTCATCAGACCGAGAACCTTGCCTACAGTTGAAACTTTCACCCTCACTGTCTTTCTCCTGCTCCTTTCCCTTCCTCCCACGGCAGCGCATCATTCCGATCGCATTTACAGAGAGGATAGAGATGCCGGAGGATCCGGGAAGTTACGTTTGCTTCGGGGACTTTTCACCCCATTTCCTAGTTATTGAGCGACGGTGACTGTGAGTCTAACACAAATATGCGTTCGACAAACAGTTCAGAAAAACAGGAACCATCAATTCATGAGAACTTACAGAAAAAATAGTTTAAAGAACTGAGAAGTTGCCACATTATAGTGAAAGAATGTCAGGTTTTGGAAATGACAAAAATGAGCAATTTTCACCTTGAAAACCTGGTGGAGTCAGTTACACAAGATGTAACCACACACCAACACGGGCATTTCTTATAATATAATGGCGTTTACAGTCAAGCAGCCTCTGTCAGAGCATTTCATGGAAAGTTATTTTAGTAGTAAGGGCAGCCTTCAGCAATGAGTGTACGTGAAGAGAGTGAAACCTGGACTTCAAAGTCAGAGGGGAGGAGCCCACACTTTGAAAAAAGGTGCCGCAGGGCGGTCGCCCACACACACAGCCTGGACTGGGGTGTCTACTGGTGGAAGAGGGCTGGGAGCGTACGGGAGAAACTTGCCAGCTTCATGAGTTGGGAAAGGCCCTGGAGGCATTCAGTCTCTGGTCAGATGGGTGTTGATGGGATGTCCTTGGGGCTGGGTGGGGGACACATCCAAATCTGGGGTCCCTAGCTAATGCAGTCTCTGAGAGCCAGCCTTCAGAATTTTTAATAATTCTTCTATTGTTGAAGTTAAAGGCATTCGTTCAAATGAAGCAAAAACTATGTGGAAAAGATTTAATGCCTTCCAGTGAAGTGACCTGAGGCAGAGGTGTGGTGTGACTACATGGGGCAGACGCAGAACTCTGAGGGGCTCTGGGGTAGCCCCCCAGGCCATGAGCTGTCATGACTTGAGCAAAGACTGGAAGGAGATACTACTGACCAGTATTCCTCTGCTGGAGAATCTCACCTCCTACTCAGGCATGTTTCTTTCTGGTCATTTCTTCTGCATGTAGTTAGTAATTGCATAAGTAATTTATAGCACAATCTTCCTTACAATTTAGAATAGTACAGTTCATTTAGCACCCTTTGCCTCTTGATTTATTTGTTTATTAAATTTTTTTTTTGTGTGATCACCTTGTAACTGGTCTCTCTTGGAAGGACTCTGTACTTAGGGGTATATTTACAATTTGTTCCCCCTGCTGAAAAGTTTTGTGACATAAACCCTCAAAATTGCTAACTGTGCACTAAGAAAATTTAAGGGATTAAAACTTGCCTTTAGAAATAATAGCTTATAAACAAATATATAGACTAGCAAATTGTTCTGTGGAGAGGTGAGCTAAGGAACGTCTATGGGATAGTTAACTTCTCTTTTACAAATTTACCTGCTAGTAGTCTTTTTTTTCGTTCCCTTTCTCACTCTCTCCATCTCTCCTCTTCCCGCACCTTTTCCCTCCTTCCTCATTTTTTTTTCTTTTTGGCTGTCCTATCAGAGCTCTTCAAGTATTCTGGATTTTAAACAATTGATAAATGTGTAAATGATGCCTCCCAGTGTGTTGCTTCAGTTTTTACTTTGTTTGCTGTGTCTTTTCTTTTACAGAGATACTTCATTCTGATGTAGTCTAGTCTCTTCTTGTTTTCCTGACATCCAGTTTTTAACTTCTCTAAAAAATTATGAAAATATTCGCATATGTATTTTTCCTATATTTTATAAGTCTTTGAGGACTTATTTTTATTTAATATTTGAAATTGGAGGTCTAATTTTTCTCTAACTTTACAGTTTTTCCTGGTAACATTTGTTAAGCAGTTCACCCCTCTCTGCTTAAAATCAATGTTAAATTTTAAAGTTTTATGTTGGAGGAATTAGGAGGGATGAAATAGGTGATTGTGGTTAAAGTGTAGAGCCAGGGCAGGGACACAACCTTTCTATCTTTCAGGCATCCGTGTGACTTAGCATGAGGAATGGAAGGCCACTCAGAACTATTATGGAATAGAGATAGAAACAGGAAGAAGTCAGGGGCAAATAACGGGGGTTGGGGATACAAACTGGCAGAGAACACAAAGAGAAACAGCAGGGACACCACAGATGGGAGGTGTCAGTGGCAAGCTAAGGAGAAGTTTGGAATAAATCCAGCTGGGGTCTGCTCAGATAAAGGCAGATGTTCATACTGGCGCAGGTCCGTCCAGGCTCTAGGGAACCTCGTGGGTGCTAGGAGAATCAGGTTTGACTATATGAGTATTGACAAATTTGATCCAAAGTGTGAAAAAAAGACATGTAGCTCAGGTGAACAAGAAGCTTCATTTCTCTGGGACCCCAAAGAAGATTTTTCAGGATAGGGTGGCACTGTGAATTCTCAGCATTTTCCCATCTGGCCCATGGCAGAAATAGGGTGGGCCAGTCTCATGGGTCTGATATTCAGAGTCTGTGCCCAGGAGGTCTGTGCATGGTTTCCTGCTCTGATATTGCTGTCTTGACATCCTTGATAGTCTTTGAGCCAAGGACAGAAATGCTGATTTTGCACTGGGCCTCATGTGTTCTGTAGCCAGGTCTAGATGTCCGAAAGGGATCCCCACTTCTTTCCGGGGAGCCCAATTCTTATTTCTAGCCTTCTAGCACCATGCACCAGGGAGCCCCTGCCTGAAGGCGGAGCCAGAGGGAGACAAAATAGCTGCCTTTCGTGACTTGGACTGTTGACTACTGGTTTATGTAACAGCAGATTCTGATTTATGAAATGTGGCCTAAAAGCAACTATGGAATGAAGGGGTGAGGAGGGAATTTGCAGTGAAATTCCATCCTCATTAAAGAACCTCCAGTCGCATCCCTGGCTGTACTTGATCTGTATTCTCTGTGCTAGAAAGAGTCACAAGGAAAGAAGGCAGCCAGCAGGAGGCCTCAGCGCTACTGAATACAGGGCTCAGCTCTCACTATAGGCACTTACTATAGGCCTCACTATATAGCTCTCACTATAGGCACTCTAAAGGTTCCCAAAATGAGAGTCAGAGCTCTGGGGAAACTGTTAGACCATCTCTACAACAGATTCGCCAACCCTAAGGAGTGAAGGAATCACGCATTCTCTCCAGATTCTTCTCTCACTACCCAACTGCCTGCTGTCAAGTTCAGAACCAAGGTCTACCTTATGTAGGAAGCATCAGGAAGGCCTCAGGATATGGGGACTTGGATATTTCTATCACTATCTGAAAATTAAGCTTAGGTACCCTCCCCTGCACTAACAGAGCATATTTATTACTTAGTTACAAAGACAAGCACCAGAAACATAATGCCAAGCCACCTTCCCACTCAAATTCCCAAAGTCTTTAATCTCAGGTGAGTCTATGTTTAGATTTCATGGAAAGTCTCTCAGAGAAGGCCTGTGACAGGGTCCTTGGAATCTGGTAGTTTATGGAAGGGAACACAGAACATATTCAGGTGTGAGTACCTCCATAAGAAGCAGAAGTTTTGGGAAAACTTTCTCTCTGCTGTTTTCATGTTCAGACCACCTGCAGATCAGTTGTTCATGATGTGGCAATGCCCGTGATGATAACACTGGAGGAAAGGGGGTACAAGGGGTTCATGTAGAATAATAATAAATAATGAATGCTATGCCCCTAAAGAATCGATAGTAATCGACAGTAAGAATCGACAGAATGGGAGAAATTCAAGTCAAATTCAAGAGAGATCTTTTCTTCTTCACTGCAGGACTTTTCAGAATCTTTGGCATTACTTTGTAAATGCCTGAAACATGGTCTATCAATCACCATAATGGCATGGTAGTATGTTAAATGTCACTAGTAGTGGAAACTTCCCCTAGCCTCTATCCCTTTTTGTCTTTTCTTAGAGAATTCCATGGGACCTAACTTCTGAAGACTACAACTTAAGACAAAACATGGATGCTATGGAAGATCAGATGAAATATGTAGTATGACTGAAAGACAAGTGGCATTTGAATTGAAATGGAGAAAAAAAAGGAAAAGTTCCCCATGTAGAAGTGGCATGGTTGGGCACATCACTGAAGGTGCCATGTGTGGGGTGGCCAGCTCAATGGGATTGGGAGGCAGAGGAGGAAGAAGAAAGGAAAGACAGGGGAGAGTGTGCAGTTTCTTATAGCTTCAGTGACAGTATTGGGGTTTTTAGCTGTAGGTTGCTTATCTCTCTCCTCTCTTTTTCTCTCTGTGTGGGTGTGGGTATGTGTGTGGGTGTGTGTATAGTGCTTAAAGGATAAGCAAGAGATAAGATGATAAACATGAAGCTCTAGAAATCAACTTTGTAGGCAGAATTGAAGTGAAGGTGTATGGAGACCCATAGTCTTCTTGGAAGGCACCCTCCACACAGAAGCTCAAGGCGACTGAGAAGGGCTAGACTCAGACCATGTCAGGGAGGCAGATGAAAGGTCAAGACAAAATTGTCTGCCTGCAGAGCTGACAGGTGTGAAATTCCAAGTGCCCATGTCATCCCTGACTTTGAGAACTCAGAACAGGTGACATCTGGGTCTGTCTGTGCAGATGGGTCAGGAGGACTACTGTAAGAGGTAGGCATGGGATGGAAATAGTGTCTCTTGCCCAAGCACTAAGAATATTACTGGTGGATTCCCTCTTTCCCTCATTGAGTGAGCAGCAGCCAATTACCATGGGGATAGCTGCATGCCCAGAGTACATCATGGCAGTATGCCCTCTTGGTGACCACAGCATGACCAGTTCCTTTGGACACTTGTCCATATGGAAACTTAGAGTGACTATGAGATGCAGGAGTCCTAAGTAGGCCCTTTCACTGGAATGAACAAACCACTACAGGTTCATCATTACTTATTATTATTGATCATTAGCTACAGTTTTGTGTGGTATTAGGTGATATGCAATTGATAGATAATATTTCAATTGAATCTGATTCCTTTAAAGTAAAAGAGTGTCTTGTTATTTGGAACCATCAAAATTCACTGTTCACTGAAACTGCTTGTCTAGGAACTCACAAATTTGCACGTTGAAGTTGTTAATAAAGGACTAAGTAGATAATTCAAACAAGCCCTGTGGTTTGGAAGTCAGAGACTTTGGGGCATAATGTTCATGCATGAAACAAAGAACATTTGAGGAAGTATTTTCTGGACTAAGACTTTATATTTGGATTGAATGTAGCAACTCTGGACCATCTCTAGAAAAAAATCCAGCCAACTTCTGCTCTCTGTACATTCCCATCTTCCTGCCTCATTCAGTGTACATGTGAATATGTCCAAGTGTGGACATTTCACACATGGAAGCTTAATCCTTCCTCAATCAAGGTATTATCAAGGACAGACTGAAGGAAGGATTTAGTTCTTAGAAAGGCAGGCATGATATAGTGTCTCACATTATAAAGGATACCATGTTTTAGACTCAGAAATATTTTTGTGTTGTAACAAGGAAGAAATGAGATTTGAATAAAGAGGAAAAAACCAGATATTTTATTAAGCATCATAGAGCCACAGATGAGGATTCATAAAAGGGTTCTGATGAGCCAGAAAAGGGTCCCGGGGAAAAGGACTTACAGCCAAAAAAGGAAAAGTCCCAATGAAGGTATAAAGGAGGAAGGGGAAATGCTGCAGGGGGAGGTGGTGTGGGTTCAGGTGAAGTGAGTTGTAGTTCCAGGAGGGAGAATGACTTACCTTGGGACTCACAATGCTAGCCAGGAAGGCAGTATTTGGACTAGATCTTGACAGGCAGATGGCTTTAGATGTGCAGTGGTGGTGATAGAGGTTGTACAGGTGCAAAGCACAGAGGTAGGTGAACTCAGGCTGTGTGTGAGTGTTGTGTGCCAGTTGCCTGCTAAATGGTGCATAGAGGTTCAAGTGCAGAAGTCAGTAGAAAAGGTGAGTTTGCTCCTTTTAAGACAGAAATATACAAGTGAACATGAGCTCTCATAATATGCTAATGAGCAAAACCCTCTGGAAACTCATTTCTGCCGAAAGTGACATCGCTTAAAACGTGCTGAAATTTCCCTTGTGGTGCTGGTTGTATTGATTATTCTCTGAGCCCATGCTGAAGTTATAGTGAGAAGAACCCTCATTGCCCTAGCCTGGCCCTCAACTAGTTCACTTCACCTGACAGTCTCTAAAACCCCTCACACAGATTTTGTTGCTCTGTTTAGTACTTATAAGATTTATAAGCTCAAAGTTATTCCAGAAGAAAAGCTTGACACTTGAAACTTAAGCTATAAAAACTGAGTTCCAAAGCCATGTGTTTATTTGAATTATTTTTTATTTGAATTATTCATTTATTTGAATTATCTACCTAGTCTTTCATTAGCAGCTTTAGTGTACAAATCTATCTGATTCCAGAACAGACAGTTCAGTGAGCAGTGGGTTTTGTTAGTTCCAAATAGCAGAAAATTCTCGTTTTGAAGAGTTTAGTTCATTTGGGATCTTATTATTCATCACATGACATACGTGATGAATAAGAATATCACTCCAGCCTGGATTTTTCTTTTTGTGATGCTGGGCATTTTTTCCACCATCATGTCTTATCATGACACTAACCATGAATTCATCTGCTTTTCCCCACAACTATCCTGAGCTTACTGTGGTGTGTGTATCTCTGTACTTTTGTGTTGTTGATATTGAAATCTTGGCCCTATACCATTTTTTTTTTATTATTAGAGATTCCACTGGGAGGACATTACTAAGTTCTGTGAAATGAAAGCTTACATGTTGGCTGAGATCATGTCGGTTGAGGGTTTTTTGAGTGCTTGCTGGCTGGGCCTGCCTCAATTGTGTCTGATGGCTCAAGAAATATCAGACCTGGACAGTTTGCAGCTGTTTGTAAGCAAGTAGAAAAGGTAAAGTGATTTGGAAATGTGCATTACTTTACTTGGGTTGTCATAACAAAACACTAGATCACTTAAGTGGCAGAGATCTATTTGCTCATAGTTCTAGAGGCTGAATTCCAAGATTGAGGTGTTGGTAGGCTTGGTTTCTGCTGAGGCCTCTCTTTTTGGTTGGCAGACAACAGGTTTCTTGTGCTCTCCATCTTTCCTGTCTGTCTGTGTCCTAATCTCATGTTCTAAGGACAGTCGTATTGGCTTAGGATGCACCCATGTGACCTCATTTTATCTTAACTATCTATTGAAAGGTCCTTTGTTCAAATATAGTCATCTTTGGAAGTGCTGGTGGTCAGGACTTCAATGTAGAAATTTTGGTAGAACATAGTTCAAACCCATAACACTTTATTTTTGGTAATGCATTTAGAAAATTCACTTCCATGTATTTATCTTAGTCATGGATAAGTTATGTGGGTGGTAAAAATGTTTGGTCAGTTAGTGCCCTCAACCTACATGATCTCAGTTTCATGATCATGCTTGATCACATAGACAAAATAATTTTCATTTTCACGTTTTTTTGTTGCTGGCTTCTGTGCTTTAAGTTTGACAGCTACAAAAACTCAGAATTCTGCTAGCAAGTATACCATGTTTCTTTCTGATTCCAAATAGTAGACTTTCAAAATATCTACAGATTTTGACCTGTGGTCATTTCAAGTATGTGAATTTTGAGTCTTCTGTTGGTAGGGCTGGTAGGAACATGTGGGACATGCGTGGGGTTGGGGGGGTGTTCTAGTTTTTTGGTTGCAACTTTGTAATCCCAAGATAAGTGTCCAGAAACCTGTTGGTCATCTGACAGAGGGCAGATCTAGTGGTCACCCAGGATTTTGACCGGTTTTGGTTCCTTCACTGACACCAAGTGATATTCTGGACACAGCTTCATTCTCACAGATAGGATTTCCTGCTTTCAGCGAAGTTCTGTCCAAATCAGAAGACTTCCATCTGGTCCACCTTCCATGAATTTCCCCATACACATTTCAAGTTCAAATTGTATAGTATCATCCTCCAAAGGATAGGCTATCTATGATGATGCTTTTTGGCCTAAATTCTACCCTGGATTTATGTATTTTGCTTATTTTACTTTGCAATTTTTTTACCTTAATTTCACCCACATGTTCTACTCATCTAGGAATTGACTAAGATAAAGACCAGGGAAAATAACCTGGGTCTCTCTCCCACACTTTTGCTCCCATTTTATGGTCTTAATACAATCCAGTTGCTTCATTCCCTGGGAAGCGCTGATTCTTTTGTCACTGGAGTCCCACAGGATCAGGGTTTCAATAAGCACATTACTTACTAGTCAGTTTGCATCCCCACATCTCAACATCTTTGTCTGTAATATGGAGGCAAATAATAGCACCTATTATAGAGACTGGCTAGTGTCAAATGTAAAATCTTAACAAAATTTGGTACCAAATAGGTGGAAAATGCCAGCTACATCATTCTTTTCACTCTTGTATACTTGCTGAAGTAATTTGCAAAGCTATTATTCCTTTTCTAGTCTCCCCTTCAGGGTTACGGAAGACCCACTCACCCTCTCATACAACCTCTTATACTTCTTGACTCAATTCTGTGATGTCCCCTTCAATGATAGATTTAACGTCATCTCTAAAAGTCAGAAAATTCCAGTTTTCATTGAACTACTTTGTTTATTGAAAATTTGCTGGTTTCTCATGCACATTCTTCTTCTTGGTATAGATGAATTCAATCTGTCTGTTCTCTTGTCTCTCTAAGACATTCCCAGACCTAGAGTTCCTTGACTGCTTTAGACCCAACCGAAAATCCCTTACTCTCTGATCACTCTCCCTTTAATGTTCTTGGCTGCTTCAATCCTAAAACTGTGGATCTTGGACAGAAAGAAGTAAGATAATTCAGGGGACATCTGATCAACCCAGAGCAGGACAGATCACTGTCTTCCACCTTACAGGCCCCCTGTTAGAAGCACTGGAAACTTGTGCTTAGCTGGTAGCCATGTTATACTTTTGCTTGCATTGCATTACTACTATTACAATCTTGTAATATATTTTCTTCTTTAATTTCTGTTCTCATGCTCTAAATTTAAGGAGGTAAGTTTCTTTTGCACACAAAAGTGCACAATCTAATAATACCTTTATTGGCTCCATAGCTCAGGGGTTAGAGTACTGGTCTTGTAATACTACCTTTATTAAATTCTATTTTGGAATATATAAAATCATTATCTTATTCTATCAGTATCTCCTGGTGTTCTTTTAGTCCATCAGTGAATGTATCCAAAAACAGGTCTAACAAGCACACTGACTACATTGTTGTCAAGTAACTGAAAAGTGGTGGATGGGACAGGATAGAGATCTGGAACATGATAGGAGGGAGACAGTGTTCCTGGTGAACCCCATTATTTACAGTAGCAATCATCATTGCTATTCACAGGTATTCTCTTTCTCCTCTCAAATGATATTGCGATTGTCCAGCTTTTTGGAGGTTTCACATAGACACAAGATTTGCTTTGGCAAAAGATGTGAGAGTGCTGGACATATAGTGTAGTTAGAAAGAAATTTTAATTGAAATAAGTTACTGGTGCATGGAAGGTAATGTTTGTTACACAACATAGCTTCCTGACTGACAGACTCCTTAGACTTGAGTAGCTAAAATCAAGTCCTCAATAGCATCATGAGATCTGTGATGTATGTAAATTATATATATATATGCACATAATACATTTACATACATTTAAATTCCTAAAGATTTATCTGAGGAAATGCTTTTTAAATGTTCCTGTTTGATTTCCTATTAAAAACAGAACTTTGAGGCAGGTAGTGAAATGACATAATCTGCTTACAACTCTAAATGGAAAATGACCAGAAAAACTATGGAAAAGTGCCCAGCCCAAGACTTGACCCTTCCAGTGAGTACTGAGAAGTTTGAGAACAGGTACTGCATTCTCCTGACCATGTTGGAGAATGAGATGGCCTTGCACCTGCCCACCAGGGCCCTTGGATATTCTTTCTCAGCCACTTCTCACATGTCTGGAAGGCCCGTTTTTCCCCTACCTCTTCTAGCATGTCTCTCTTCAGCCTCCCCTTTCCTCCCCACATCTCCTTTCTCCTTCACTCTGATTTGAGGTCCTGCACTCTTGTTTCTCTCCTTTTTCCTTTGGTGCTAGCAGCACCAAAGGAAAGATTGGTGAGATTTATTGGTTTGTCCCGACTTTGATCTCTTCTTCATCCTTGCTGTCTTTTAAATCCATCTTCTGAGAAAAGATGGAGGTGGGAGGAGGGGGTATATAACTCATTTGTATTTTTCACATCTTCAGTGATATGTGTTTTTTTCCCTGAAAATTATTGGGTTAAATTTGGAAATGTCCTTCCTCTCACAAGGAATGAAGTCTGATCATTTATGGGGCTCACTCTTCCTCTGTGGGTCAGTGGTAACCACATCCTGAAGAAACAGAGTTGCTCCCTAACTATTTCTTGGCTGGTTGGGGTGTCAGACATCCTGATTACCCTACCCAGGTGGGTTTATGTGAGTCCTTATAATCAGACTGATCAGAGATTAGATGGTTGGCCAGGTTAAGGGTTAGGGGGTGACTTGGAGATAAAGAAGACTAGCAGTTCCATAATTGTGATACTAGCATGCAACATTTCCTGCAAGTTGAAGACTCATTGATGCCACCACCAAGAAATGAGGGAGCCCTTCACCTTTCCCAGCATCAGCCCATGGGTACAGAGTGACAATCATTGCAAAACTCCTCTGGAAAGAAGAAAGGGAAGGGAGGGGACAAGAGTCCTCTGTAGAATAGGAAAGAAACCAGATTCTCAGATCCTATCCAAGAGTGAGAGAGGGGATGGGTTTTCTGTAGGCCAGAACATTAGAGGGAGTTCTGAACCCTGATATTCTACCAGTTCCCCAAGATACAAGTCTTTACTGACAGAGGTTTTGGTATGTTTCGATTTTGGTGTGTGCAAACAATAAAATACCTAGTCCCACAACCCAGAATGAACTAGACCAATCCTCACAGACTGAAACAGGCTGGGCAACCATCAGCTTACCTATTCATGGTAGGGAAGGGACACTGTTCTGAAGTAAAGTGTGGCAGAATTTGTATATTGATAGTTTTGTGGCCTCATGGACTTAATAGTGCTTAGGAGTCCAAAAAAATGCCTCGAATTTTGACCTTTCAGAATCTCAGTCAAATTATTTGACCTCTTTAATGCTTTGGTTTGATCACTTATAAATGAAGACAGAATCCATCTCATGGACATAACGCAAGATGGTGCTCAAGTCAGTATCTGACAGGTGGTTCGTGGACACCCCAGCACACTCTAGTTGGGCAGCTGCAGATTCCCCAGTGTGGCCTGGGGCCTATGGCTTTTCACACAAGCAGAAACAGTCTCTAAATTTACTCAAAATCCCTGGCCAGGAAGAACGAGCTTTATCCTGCATAACCTTTGATGAGTCTTCCAGTCACTGATGGGACCTCACTCTCAACTCTTTACATTGAGGGTCCATTCATTAGAGGATTTCTTCCTGCTTGGGGCTTTCCGAGAGGTGGCCATGCTTCACTGGTTTTGTCTTATAAAAGTTTTCCACCTGCAGTTGAGTTTATAATTACTCGAAAAGCTTTTTATAAATGGACTAGATTTGTGCACTCAGGATAATTTACAGAGTTATCAGTCACTTCCTTGCAGCTGTGAGCTTTAAATGAGCCCTGCCAGTGCACCTTGAAATTGGAACGGGTCTAAGTGGGATCTAGGGAGAATGTCTTTCAAGGAAGCAGAAATTTCTCTTCAGCAAATGTATCCACTTGGCATCTTTTTGAAAAAAGTTCAAAACCATTCACCAAGATTATGTGAACCTTGTCCGCAAAACATTCATGATTACATCTTAAAAGAATTATTTTGATCTAAAACGGATGGAAAAATCCCCAGATTTCATTAACACTGTGTGTAGTTGTTTCTTTCTTTCTTTGTCTTTTTTCTGAAGGAATTATTTTTGTGGACGTTACTTCATGTCACTTGAGTTAAACTGTAAGGGTATCATACAGAACACAGACAAAAATGACTACACTTTTTAGTTCCAAGAACGTGACTTGCTTGAGAACCACACTTCTGTTTTCCTAAACCCCACCAGACTGAGGATTCCACGAGCAGGCAACACCACAGTCTGAAGTGCCTGAGGCTGCCTGTCCACTCTCAGTGGGTCTGTCTCTCCTCAGAACCAGCTGGAAGGAGCAGCACATACCCCCACTGGTCTCCTGCTTCAACTCCTGTAATTCCTGGCACGTGCCTTTCAACGCTCCATTTATGTTAGAAGTTTGGTGATAGCCTCAGGGTTTTCCTCTTGACATTTCTTCTAATTCATTACTTTATATTCATGATTGCCCTTCTGAAAGGAGAATCTTGTTTCAGTATTACACCTGGGCATTTTCAAGTAAATATGATGCAAATATTTAGTTGCCGTTGTGTGTACATTAATTTCAAAGTGAAGAATGAAAATGTAAAACAACAGTGGAGGTGGGGGCATGGCCAAAGAAAAATATTTGCATAATGGTGTTTGCTGCTTAGTGAAACTGAAACCCTGGCTGTGTGGGGAGGGCCTTGTTTCCTAATGTCAGTGCAGGGCCCACTGCCGCCCCCGCTGAGTCAAGGCGCCCTCCAGTCGCCCACAGAGGCAGTGGGATGGTGACCAAGGGGCCAGGGACACCAAGTGTGAAACCAGAATAAACATCTGGAGTTTAGGACAGCAGCAGTTTCTGGTGTTACCCTTTGAAGAAAAAAGCATCACCCTGTCTTTCTGATGTATGTTTGGGCCTGTCTCGGGGTGTCTCATCTTGTGTAACAGGACAAGTCTTGAAATATTGAGAGAAATCATTTCTAAAGAGTTGATGCTTCTCTTCTCCCCCTCAGTCATCAGTTTCTGAGTCTGTTTGAGTGCCCCCGAACCAGTACCTGAGGGACCCATGGCCTTCTGCTTGTGGGGGACCAGCTCAGCCCTCAGGGGCCAAAAGGATCCCATGGAAAAAAATCTTCACCCACCCCGTCTTTATCCCTGAAGTCCTGACAGACATTTGGGGTTTGTGATCCTTTGAAAATGATATAACCTTATGGTTTCTGTTGTGTGTAACTAGTTAATGTCTTTAAGAGGGAGGCAAGGTAATTATAAAACCAAAATGACTTTGATAGAGTTCTAAATCTCAGACATTCACTATAAAATATAGATGCGTATAGCTTTATGGAAATAGAAACCTTCTAGACTATGTTTCATTTCACTGTCTTCAGCCAGCAGGTGACTGGTATCCTTGTTGGTAGATAATGAGGAATGTTCTGGAAGGATGGCCCCCACCCTGGAGCCTCTGATTCCATGGAGTCCTAGACTCTAGCGACTCCAAAATTTACCCGTGTCTGTCATTGTAGATAATTAAATAACTAAAATATCAGTGGCCTTGGCATATGTGTAATCAATGGTATAAGGGTTCTTTTAGCATATGGCAAATTTTTTGTGTACATAATTAGGCTTACAATTTTTTTAAATAACCAGGATGGGTGGCAGGGGTGAAGGATAGGTTGGGGGGTGGTGGTGGTGCAGGCTTAGAAGATGAACAGCTTTGGTGCAGATATGGCTGTTGCAAGGAGGTAGCAGGGGGTGCCAGGGAAAGGCCTCCAGGAATTTCAACTGCAAACTCCAGTCCTTGTTCATGTCATTCGAGGATGAATGTCATGACATTACTTTCATTCTTCCATGGTGGGGAAAACATGTTATCAGCAACTTCTTACATGAGAGTATTTCTTCTAGGGAACACGAAAAGAAGGTAATTTGTACATGTGCTATTTTTTTAGGCAAAATTGTGGGGTATTTTCACCAATGACTTATAAATGAGGTCAAACGATAAAAGCAGGGAAGGTTTTCTTTATTTCACTGAAAACTTTTAAAAGGGATTTTGACTTTCTTGCTACATTTTAGAAAGGGAAAAATCATTTTAAAACTAGAATTTGGGTTATTTCAATGTGTTTATTCCCACAAATGTTACCTGGATGATTATTATGTTTCAGGCTCTGAGCCACCCTAAGAAATAGTGCTTTCCTTGGGAAGTTCACAGGTTAGAGGTGAAAATAGCTGAAAAAAGTACTGTGATATCAATGCTTCTGTTTCCCCAGATCCAAGTGTGAACCAGACTAGGTCAGGTACACTGTGTAAATGATCTCATTTCATCCTTCTGCAATATACACAGAGGTTTGTTAGGATCCTTATATTACACATCAGGAAATGAGTCACTGAGAGGTTAAGGAGCTTATTCATTTTCACACAGCCAGTAGGTAGCAAGGCCTGGATTTGCAGCCCTATTATTGGGCCCCTTGGTGCTTGTTCTCAACTATGGAGTTGAGGCACTAAGCCTCAATAAGAGTGAGCAGAGAGAAATCAGAAGTGAGAAGAGAGGGGTTTGCCTCAACCACCCAGGTTATGCTCAGAGAGAAGTTGATGAGTGAGAAGCCAATGTTGAATAAATATATAAGGAGGCATTTTCTGCCAATGACAGTAGAAGAAAGGGGTAAAACAAGGCCATTTGTTCACACCTAAAGATTCATAATGTTTTAAAGTTCCCTGGTTATTTTTCACCTTAGATTTCACTCAGGTATTACATGGTTTACATTGGTGAGAAAGGCATTGGTGTCCGACCGAAAAAAGATGTCACTTCTCACACACATAATTTGGGGCAGAAAATGAATAAATATATAACATTAAAAAGAATATTTCATCAAGATAAGTCAAGTGGGAATTTCACGTATTGGTATTAGAACACCTCCCAGTAAGTCATAGAAATAGTACATTTCAGATTCTGTTACTGGTTGTGCTCACCCAAATGATGCAGAGACAGACAATAGAACGGTGGATACCCTTCTTGTCGTTTGGTGGCTTTTAGGAGTTAGAAAATGGAGGAAGAGAGAAACCTTTATCCTGCCAAAGCTAAGTACATTTTTGGCACCGACTTTGTGTGGCTTTGCACTTGACCTCAGGGGTGAGTCCCCAACCAGTTAAGGCAGGACCAGGAGTGGAAGCCTGGAGGTAACTGAGTGCAGTGAGAGCCACCAGAAGCCACTGGGAAAGATAAAGGTATCTGGTTTTGAGGATGGGGGACAGGGGGAAGGTCAGGAGTCTTGCAGGATGGAGCAAATGGAAGGAGAAGGCACACCAGAGAAAATCTCATGGAAACAAAGGCAGGCGCTGGTGTAAGTGAGGAGAAAGGCAGGTCATGCTCCTGGATGAGCAATGGGCTTTTATCTGCCTAAGTTCAGAGGCTGGATTTTACCCATCTTTTTCTCCTTCCAAGCTCTTCCCTGTCCCCCTTCCTTTATCTCACAGCAGCTTGTTGTGGGCTGAACTATGGCCACTCCAGGTTCATATGCTGAAGTCCTAACTGCCAGTCCATTAAAATGTGCTTGTATTTGGAGATGGATTTTCACTCAGGTGGAAGTGAATTCAATATGACTGATGTCCTTCTTAGAAGAGATTAGGGCATGGAAGGAAGGGCATATGAGTGCACAGGGAGACTATAGTCATCTATAAGCCAAGAGAGAGACCTTAGAAGAACCCAAACTGGCCAGGCATGGTGGCTCGTGCCTGTAAGTTTCA
>PVHY01019697.1:0-26898 GCA_004024945.1 Uropsilus gracilis | reverse complement strand
AGCTACCTTACCAAATCGGTTTATTATTTCAATCAGTTTTTTCTGTTGATTTTTCTGGGTTCTCTACATAGAGAATCATATCATCCGCGTATAATGATAACTTTATTTCTTCATTCCCTATTCGGATTCCTTTTATGTCTTTCTCTTGTCTTATGGCCACCCCTGTTTTAATGAAGGAATTAATAAACTGAATGCAGTGGAACTGAAAATAGTTACATCAGTGATAAAGAATGTGACTGATCAAAAATGTTCCTACTCTAATTCTGAGCTGGTCTGGTGATTTATTTTGGTTAGCAGAAAGTGGTATAAGTAATAATAGGTAGGATTAAGAGCCCCAATGCAACTTCTGTTTTCACTTTTAAATACTTCCCTGCCATGTAGGTAGCTTGTGTAAACTATTAATATGAGAAATCACATTGATGCATGTCTATCAATATGTAGCACCAGCTTCTAGACGTAAGAGAAGGAGCATCTCAGATCATTCAGTTCCAGTAACTCATCACAACTGAGCCTGGTCAGATTGTTCATTAACAGAATGATGACAAGAAATATCTTATCATCAGTCTGTATATTTTGGCATAGTTTCTTGTGGAGAAATAAGTTCAAAAATAAAGGAAAGAAAAGTTCTCTAGATGGATGATCAGAGGAGCCTGTGACAGCCAATCTACAGTTATTCTCAAAGATTCTGGTCTCCTGGCATTCACATTTCTATGCCACCTGTTAATAGGGTTGGTTTATGTGGAGCATTGAATATGGCAAAGATATTATATGTGAATTCTGAGACTAGATCAGGAAACACATCATGGATTCAGTCTTCCTCTCTTTTCCCCCTTGTATTTGGAATTGAACTGCCATGTTGTAAGAATATTCATGCAGCCTATAGAAAACCATTTATGGTGAGAACCTGAATTATCTTGCCAGCAGCTCTATGTATGAATCGTTTTTGAAGTAAATCCTCCAACCCTAGTCAAATATTCAGATATTTGAATTCCTACCAAGTTTTTGACAGCAACTTCATGATGTAGCCAGATCTCCTCCATTTTGTAGCAACAGCAACAAGGAAACTCCCCTATAGTTAAATTTAGGCATAAGCATAATTAAGCTAACTCAACTGATTTGTTTTCCTTTTAAAGATTAACAGCCAATTCATTGAGTTGCACTTACCTATTCCTACCTCATGATGAACTATTAGTTGTCTCTACCTGCATTTCTGGGAACTTGGAAAATTGTGTTACATCCCTAATAAAATTTTTGTGATCTCTAAGTTGATAATGGCACCATAGACACGCATTTGCTAGTTGCTAAGGAAACATCCTGCTGCAGAAGTCAAACAACTTGACTTATGTTGTTCAGACAACTTTGCACCTCTTGGATCTGGAAATGGGAAGCCTTGCACTTCCCTCAGAATCTTTCCCCCTTATAAAATCCTACATCTCATACTGTTGAGGGGGCAGGTTCTGATGGCCTTCTTGACTAAATCTCATTTCAGTAAAGGTAATTCTGATGAATTCCATGTTTGGTTTCTTCTTTGCAGCAGAAGACCCAGTTTGGTCAATCACAATGAAAAACTTGACCAAAGTCTCCCAGCTAAGTTGTTCCCAAGTTCTGGTTCTCCAGAAACTATAAGAGAATAAATGGTTTTCATTTTAAATCACCAAGTATTTGGGACATTTGTTATGTGACAATAGATTACTGAAGCAGGGGTCTTTATTTGGGGGGTGGATTTCATCTGAAGAAATGGGTCTCTAGTGTTGAGTTACACACCTGAGGGAAAGAGAATAATTAGCACCTATAATAACACACAAAGTATGGGGTCAAAGGCTTGGTGGTGAACTAGATAAGCAATGCTGTAACCTAGGGAAACAGAAAATAGCATGTATATCTAAGGAGTGTCAGGTTATTATTATATTACATATATAGTATATATTATATTATTATATATATTATTATCTCTGCAAATGATAATCATGTCTAGAAACATAACCCAGTAATAACAAAGATGAAAATCTGCCATTAAAAGTGAATTTAAGGGTTTCAGTTACATACCCTGAAAAGTTGCAGGTTGATAGCCCAACCTTCATACGTTCTTTCAGGGAACTGCAAATAGCACTCATAATAACTGAGGGGGAAATAGCATAAACATTCATGTTCAGAAGTGATAAAGAGAAATATATCATCGTTGGATAAAATATCACCTAAGATTCAGACTAAGAAAGGAAGGAAATGAAGAAAATGAAGAAAAATAAAAAAATTCTTAAGTAAGGGAAACAAAGCTTGAAAATAAATATCATTTTCAAAAATAATTTAGGAGAGTTCTGACTTGCTCCCTTAATTGCTTCCTTAAGACGCAAACATGCTGTGATCCACAACAGCAGGAAAAATAGGGTTAAGGTGAGCATGTGTGATGAAACTGAATAATTTCCATGAGTCCTACTAATAATGTAAGTTTCAATATAAAGTATCAGTTTCTCACAAAATGACTAACCAGAATAGCCTCGATACAAAACAGTGAGGAAGACAGAAAAACTGCAAATGGTCAGCAGCTAGTAAATAGAGGCAAATGAGAAAAAGTAAATAAGCATTAATTTACAAAAATGAAGGTCTATAAGCTATAGATTTAATTAGGAGATATGAGTTTGTGATTTTCTTACTCAGGAGTAATTGCTGAGTGCTGAAGAAAAGCAGATACAAGATGTGATGGCTACATTCCCCATCTTGATACCTAGATGATGCCAGAATTACTGCTGGTTGAAGGGCACAGAGTTTCACTTAGGTCAAATTAATAATTTTTTGGAAATCCAATATAGCAGTGTTAACAAATGAACAATATTGTATTGTATGCCTGAAATTTGCTGAGAGGATCAACCTAGAGGTTCTCATCGTACATGCACACACACACACACACACACACACACACACACACAAGTCAAAGAAAGCAAAAGACTAGAGGTAATGGTTATGCTAACTTGCTTGATTGTGATGATTATTTCACAATGTATGCATATATCAAAACATCAACCTGTGAAGTCTTGCATATATAAAATTTTATCTGTCAATTATACCTCAGTAAAGCATGCTGTTTCAAACAGAATTACCATGAAGTAGGCTCCAATAGAAATATTCCAAAAGGACATCTATGAATAAATGGAACCACAATAAAAATAAATGAGAAAATAAATTGAAAATGAAGGGAAGGAAGATAAAAAATAAAAAGCTGTTACAGGAATGTACATCAAAGGAATAATTAATTTGGTTAGCCAAAGATAAATATCTATTTATATTTATACATTTTAAGAAGCAAGACAATTACTAGTGGAAAAATCAATATTAGACTCCAGGATGTCTGACTTCAAAGTCTGTGTTTTTAACTACCATGTGACGCTTCCTAATAAAAAAGAAAATGAAGGAGGAAGCAAAGACTAGCATAGAAATTAATGCATAAAGAAACAGAAAATATGTGTATACATATTTCTGTGACTGTATATAATTATGTTTATGTGTAAATCTATTTATATGTACATATACATATGATTTATTTTTGAATAAATCAAATGTATGAAATAATAAACCAATGAGAGCAAACATGGAAACGTATTTCAATTTAGAAGAACAAGGAAGCCGCAAATATCACAAGACAGGAAGTTATAATAGAATGGCTTACTCAATAATACTAATAAATTAGAACATGTGATTAAAATTCAAAATATTAATTATTGCTCATTGATCCAGATAAATAGAAAACCATACAGAGACCAGTGGCCATAGCTAAAGTTAAATTATCATTAAAATTTTTTATAATATATTCCTGAAAAAAATAAATGTCTGACCCAGAGTTTCACATGTTTAATCCTATCAGTATTTCAAGTAATATATAAATTTAACCTCATCTGAACTTCTTATAGAACATGAAAAGTAAAAGAATTCCACATATTTTATTGAAATAACTTTTGTGACATCCTCTTCCAAAAAAAGGTGAAAATAATACTTAAAATTACATAATGACAGAACAAAATTCAGTCTATTTTCCATAACAAAGCCAGCCTGGTTCTTTTGAAATGTAAAGGTGGAGGTGAGGACACCTCTCTTCTGCCCAGATCTCTGCAGCAAATCCTTGTAATAAGGCAGTCCTTTCAATGGTCCTAGGAAGACCTATTTACTCACTCCTTTCCACCTACATCAAGTATTAAACTTTTTTCCTGCCGTCTGGAAGAATCGTTTCCCCCAGACATCTTTACAGACTGTGTCCACCTTCAAGTCTTTGTCAAACTTCATCTTTTATAAACAAAGTCTGCTTTAATTAACCCAATCATTGTCCACAGCCACCTCCAATATCCAGGTTAGTCTCCCTTTTCTTGCCTTTGGTTTGTTTCCCATAGAGGTTATTTCCTTGTACCTTCACATGCACCTGGACTGACTGCTGTTTTCTCCTACCAGAATTAAGTTCTAGAAAAAGCGATCATTTTTATTGATTTATGGATATATTCCAAGTACCTAGCAGTTGCGTCTGTGGCATAATAAACTCTCATACATTTATTGAGCTAGTTGACTATTTCCTGAAAAGATTAAATTCCTTGTTTTTCTTTTTCTTCTCTTTGTGGGAACTACTATGTTTATGTATTGTATCTATGGGATTGATCCCTTAATTTTTTTATTGCCTAAAAAGCAATTTTTAATTTTTTGGTTCTTTCTGGGATTGTTCTTGAACTTTCTCCTTCTGTCTTTGCATAAGTTCTTTAATCTAGTATTTATTTACTTTTAATTTTAAAGGCTTCTATATTGCTTTCTCATTTGTACTTTCTATAACATTGCTATTCCTATTTCCTGGATATCATGTCTTCCTTTTTTTTTTTTTTTCTGAGTATATTAAATGAGGGTGTTTTTGAGCATTTCTTCATTTCATAACTATAGAAACATGCAGGAAATTGATTACAGTAAAATCATATTGCAACCAGTTATTAGGGATAGGAGAGTCTTAAAATTTTCATTTTATATCCATTGACACTTGCATATATTTATGCAATGCATAAATATGTGCATTCATGTTATGCATATCTTTTATAATGATATTATTATTAATAATGGGGTAGAGGAGAAGGAAAAAAAATCCTTAGATAAGAACTTTGAACTTTGACCAATTCATAATAATGCTCATACAGCTTCAAGGAAAGGAATATCCTTAAAGTCAGCGTAGTCCATGTTAGAGAATTGAGGTTTCATCAGGCAACTTAATGTTCCCCTGCATTCTATAGTAGTTCTTCAATGCATAATTTAGAATCACAGTAATGAGTTCTACTAACCAATGTGACTATCCATCCTTTCATTATCTACCACAGAGTGGGACTTTGATGAACAAAATTAATGTGGTCTGGATTTCCATTCTTGTATAGTTATGCTACTTGTCTTGAATGACAATTTTATATACCTTTAGCCTGCCATACAACAATATAGTCATTTTCATTTTGATGATTGGGCCTATAGAAATGACCTGTTCCTTATATAAAGCATAAATGTTTTCTTGGCATACATGCTAGGAGGCTGAGTCATCACACATTATTTTGCCATGCCCCCAGGAGTGGGCTGGCAAAATAAGGTATCTTGAGTATCAGTTTGGAAATCTTGGACCTAACTTGCATATACCTGTTCTGGGGTAATTTAGGGGCAGATCACTATTTTAGGGCAATCTTCTGTAGATACTCCCAGGAACACAGACCATGTGCAAAGGACCCTGGGTAGGCTGCCTCTGAAATTCTGCACTGACACAAAGGACCCTCCTCCCAAAAAAACAGGTCACGGATGCTGTGAACAATTGGTTTTTCATAAAACTTTGCCAAGAATTACAGACCCATTACTGTACCTAGATGTGTAGTTCTACTTGTGCTACTAGTGTGAATAGTTCAGGGACTAAGGGGAACTGTCCTTTCAGTGATTCAAAAGTCCCTCCTGTCTTTTCTGTTTTATTCTATTTTCTGTAACCAAATCTTTACAATGTTTATTCTCCTCACCACTGAAGGTCTATTGCCCATCTTCCATTGGTAACACTAAGAACTAGAAACCATTTGTTTACATTGCCTTCCAAGGAGCACAAGCAATCAAGATTAATGCCATTCTTTGAGAGCTGGATCTAAGTTAACTATTCACTCACTGATTTCCCAATAACTCTGTGGCAGGTGTCCTTCTAAACATGGGGTTATTTTGGTGAACAAAACAAGCAAAATCCAGCTATCATACAATACTACTCAGTGATAAAAGAGGAAGATCATTCACCATATGCAGCAACATGGATGAAACTGGAAAGTATAATACTAAGTGAAATAAGTCAGAAAGAGAAAATCAAAGCAATTATCTTTAAACACGCTCTTTAATGATCAAAGAGTATCCAAGATCTCAAAGAATAAACTCAAATGACAATAGATAATAGATTGTGGAAGCATAATTAAAATCTATTATAAGAAATGTATCTTCAAAAAATATTAATGTTTCCTGTTGGACTACTTTTATTGTCAAAATGCAACATGTTAGAAAGAATTCTGGATTTGGCAATGGTACAAATTTGATCTCAATTTTATGGAATGCTGTGTAGCAAGTTATTCCACTACTCTGTGATTTAATAGCCCTTCCATACCTCTGGAGAGAAAGGGGTTTCTAATACCCATTGATAAGATGTAGTGAGATGATACAAACTTAATAGTAAGGACTGACCTGGAACAAAATAAAAACTGTCTATAAGACCTTCTCTTTGGAAAGAACCTGGGATGAATACCCTTAGTAGAGCCTTTTATCCCAGCAGGGGTCATCCTGTATCTGGATCTGACAGATCTCTGTAGGTTGATTATACACTCACCCTGCAGTGGGAGCAGGCAGTGGAGCCCACCTAAGACCAAGGGCAGTCAGTTGCCCAGTAGGGAGGTCTTGGTGCTTCTGGCTCTCCTGATGCATGAAGCCTTTCACTGGAGTCATTTTATGAGGAAACATTCATTATTTGCCCACTGCTGTGTGTTGGGAGTAAAAGCATATGCAGATTTGTTAAGGACAAACTCCAACATTCTCAGAAAAAAAATTCAGAAAACCCCCTTGGAGAAGTAAGGGGGGAAGCTGGCAAATTAAAAGCACTCCCATGTTAAATTATGCAGAGGTTGACTGAGGACACACACATGCAATTTTTAGAGGTTAAATTTATTTCTCACTGTTATAAAAGTGAATTATAACCTCTTTGTTTTTCTAATACAGAGGAAGGACTGCTAGACACAAAGTAAAGGGTCTATTAAATGACAGTACTGGGGGTGACTCCTTCAACAACACTTATAAAAGTTGATTTTGATGATGTAAGAAGGAAGACCTGAGACATAAATTCAGAGCCTCCTGAAATGTACTTGGAGCTGGGTTCACAGAGGCCAGGGTGAGATGAATTTCCCATAGACCTCCATAGAAAGTGATCTTTTCTGATCAGAAAAGAAAATGAAATATAAATAGTGAAAAGTAGTTTTTCTTATAAGACGTGTGATAAATGGATTTAGTATCTCAAGTAAAAGGTAAAATTATTCAAGTTAGTCATATTTACTCTATCCAGAATGGAGAGAAAGTAAGCCTAAGAGGAAAGATAAAGAAAGAAAGCATACCTCTTACTTGAAATTTGTGTTAAATTTTTAGGAATATTCTTTAAAATTGTATATTCAACTTAATGATGGATATTGTTCTTCAGATATGTTAGCAACAGAAATACATGTCAGGGTTATATGATGATAGATAGCACATACTGAAGCACTAAACACTTTATTTTAGCATTTCTTGTCATTATCATACTGATACTTAATATTGTGACAAGAATACTTTACTAGAAAAAAAAACCCTTAATTTTCATATAGCATTAAAAAAAACCCTCATTGAACAAGGTCAACAAATTCACTAACTCCTTTAGTAATTAGTTCATCAAAGCTTCAGTCTAAATGACCATAATTGCTTGAGAAACATCCCCAGGATGGGTTAAGTAGCATTTCCTGATAGCAGTGTTAAGTAGTTAGTCCTTCTGAACTGGGAAATGATCTTAGCTCTAACTATTGGAATTGAGGTTAAAAGCAGAGAAATATAATCCCTTCCTGATAGACATCATATAAAAATGTTTTGAAGATATAAAAAGTCACAGGAAGCAAATTTGTTATCCTTATTGTCTAAGGCTTGCTAAAGCAATGTATACCGTAGCTTGCATTTTATGCAAATACATGCAGTTGTGCTTATGTATATGTAAGTATATATACTTACATATATGTCTATATGCATAGAACCTATTCATATGTGTATACATGTACATAATGTATATATTTGGTTACTTGCTTCAAATCTTGTATTTAAAGTGATAGAAATGTTGAATTGAGAACAACTTATGTGAAATTTAACTTTTTTTCTCTATTTTTCTCTTATTTGATTTGTAGGAGGTGACCTTAAACATTCTAAAGTCTGGATTTTCCAAATTGTTTAAAGATAAGTATATCTGGATTGGATGAATGATTGTCCAGTTCAGCACCTGAGTGAGGTAGGGAAATTCAAGTTGAGATATGTCTATTATATTTGCTTATTCTTAAAAGCAAGGTCATAGGATGCCAGATGGGAATGGGAATCTATGAATTGTACTCAGGGAGTCTGGTAAGTTCACAAGAACATGTAATATGATTATTTGGCTCATATACAATTCAAAGATTGAAGTACTAGATTTTCAATTTGCATAGAAATCCTTTTATATTCATAATACTATGAACAGGAGGGAAAGGGGGGAGAAGGGAGGGGAGGGAGGGGGGGCAAACCCTTGAGATTACAAAGTTGTGAAATTTATATATAAATAAAGAAAAAGGGAAAAAATAAAATTTATGCTTAAAAAAATAATCATAATACTTTTCGCAAATGTTATTCCTGTACTTAAAAAACCAGCTCAACCAGTTCATCTTGACCAACATATTCATAGGGGTAGTTTGTCTTGACAATGGTTTTTCAATATCCAAAAAATAAAATCAGTGCTAGTGTGTGTGTGTGTGTGTGTGTATTGGTTTGGTTGTCGATACAGTATTAATTGATACTGTTATAGTATCGATTAATAAAATACATTAAAGACTCAGAAATTATATCATGAAGATATGTGTTTTTAAACATGGAAGATGATACTTAAATACAATTATGATATAAATAGTAGATAGTTCTTTACTAATACAGAATTTAAATCTATATGTACTGGTAATTTCATACTCAAAGTCATAATTAAAAGTACAAATAGGAAATATAATTGTTTCTATAAAAGATTAAAATTTTATTGAACTATTGATGTTTTCATCTCCAAATATGCGTGATATAAAAATTTTGTAAATGTTATGAAAATATCTAAACTTTCATGTCATTTTTAAACAAATTAAAGAAGCTTGTACTATTTTTTAGAACAAATAAAAATAAATAACTCAGGATAAAATGGAAAAAGCTTGTCTCCAAAGTCAAAAAAGAGATGAGAACGAAAAATGAATAATTCATGTATTCTCTCTATAGCAAAAATGAATATTAAGTCTTATTATTGCCAAAATGCTTGTAAAACCAACCATAAAATTAATGACAAGTATAAAGCACAGAAAGGGAGCTGAACAAACCATTATCACAAGAAGTCATTACCAAATTCCTTTATCTTTTGATACTGTTGAATAGTCCTTTACAGCAATAGGCTATTATGATTGATGCAATCCCAATTTGACTCAAAAGCATTGCCAAAGAAGCCCCTATGTACCCATGTTCAGCATAATCCTTTCTACCCCCTGAGTAGTTTCATATGTCTGGTTTACTTCCATGTACATATTTTGCTTGTTTATCTACATTGTAGTAGCATGAAGCTATCATATTATAGGGACTGGTTGGGTATACCTTTTTCATTTGTTTGAATCAGGCTAGTTCTTCTTTAGAGGCAACTTGCAAGATGATTTTCTTTCTGAGTTCAAATCATAGCATACCTGTGTGGTTAAAACTATCCAGAAATCATATGCTTCTTATTTAAAATTCATTTTATAGAAACTAATTGGGATGAAGCACCTCTGTCTTTTCCCTTGTCCTTGTATATTTAACTGAAAGCAACGATCAGCTTTCTTACTTTAGTTATGTCCACTTATTTTTGAATATTATATAAGCTTGAATATTCTGGTATATTTTATTATTCATTATGCTCTGAACCATTGTATTTACTCTCTATTGTGAGTATGCTTGCGAGTGTTCCAAGTTACAGTTGAATAACACCAGAAATATATTGTGTGAATCTGTTTTCAGTGTGAGAAATCTATAGTAACAAAAGAAATGGATGAATCTTTAAACTTGTTTTATATCAAAAAGTCATAGTAAAGAAGGAGATGATTTCTCTTTAATTGCTTTGTGAGCATAGATGTAGACTACGAAAACTGACATTGGCATAAATGTTAACGTTGGACCACTATATGCACAACAAAGAACAAATGCAGCTGTGCAAATGAGAGGGCACAGAGATAGGTGATTTATTCACCAAGGACAGCTAGCAGCCAACATTTTCTCTCCTAATGTCAATTCTGATTAGAATAAAATGGTAAAAAATAAAGTCAATATTTCTAAGCGGTAATCAGCACATGCAGGCAGGCATTCAATGTGTTTCCACATTGTAGGCTGTTGGTTTTAAAGAGAAATGGTAAAGTTATAAATCTTTGAAATGAAAGTTGTGAGGAAGCATTTTCCCATAATCGAGACTAAATTTGAGGCAACCTTTCTGTTATTTCCAAGCTCTTTCTCATAGTGTACAATCTCAGAAATATTATTAGGGTTTTTGGAACATTAATATACTAACTTCAGGATGGAATCTCACATTTTTAAAATGAAAGGTTTGAATATTTAATTTCAGAAGCAATCCAAATTCTGATACCATGTATCAATTCCTAAAGAAATAACTTTCTCTCCAATGTTTATAATTTTCTTGTTTGATTAAGAAGAAAATTTATGTTCAAGTTTTATATAATAATTTGATTGCTGATAATGTGTGTTTTTTTCTCCAATTTCATAATTTGATTTACTTTGTGAAAAAGAATTTGAAGATATAAGTGATGCAAGAGAAAAGGAAGACAAACAACAATTGCACTACTCAGATCTCAATTAAACTACCATAAACTGATGAATCCATTTACAAGATGAAACATGAAATCTTTCAGTTTTTGAAGGTTGATATGACTATTTATTCATCAACCACAAACATTAAAAATAGTCTTCATTGAGAGCCACCATCATATTTCCATCAGATACTGAATTAAGTCCATGTTCAAATTAAATTGTCAAAATTATATGTCAAGTCAAACATGTGTCACAGTCTCTCCTGATATAATTGAAGGTTCACGTTTTCTGATTTGTTTATAGTGAATATAATAGTAAAAAAGAGAATTAAGTGAATGAATAACAATGACTTCTCACATTACACATGACTGAACTAAATATAAAAACTTTGGTCAAAGTTTGCAAGCAATTTTCTTTCTCCAAACAATGTGAAATCATTATTAAATTTAAAGTTTTGTTTATAATGGTTTTAATAGATGTCGAAAATCATGAGGACTTTTAAAAAAATAATTCCTAGAACTTGGTGAACAATGTAAATTCTGAATATTCATGCAATGACATTGATGACAAAATATGATAATGACATTCTTACAAATCACTCATCATTAGCACAATGAGAAGTAATCAGATTTACTAACAACATGATTTAAAATGGAAAACTAAATATATGGCATTTTAACATCCAAATCTATGAATTAAAGTAGTATAATCTTTGGGCTTAAAAATAGGGAATTAAAACTGCAGGCTAAATGACCAATTTTCAGAGAATGAGAAGATGCTGTATTTAAAATGATGGTTCATGGGTGATAAGATAGAGAGAGAACTATGGGGACAACAACAAAATAAAAAATTGATTAATAAAAAATAAGTAAAATGAATGTTGGTTCTCTCTGAGATAAGCTAGTGTGATGTACACAATCTCACTAGATCAATACCTTTCATAGTCCATAGTCTGTTCAAGCTACCCCATTCCTTTGCCTGCTTTGCCATCAATCCATGTCAAGCACGTTCATTCATTCACTTATTCATGACAAAATATTAAGTAAATGACTGCTATGTGCCAAACATATCGGTACATTCATACATATTAAACACAATAGAACAACTTTCCTACTCCATGGAATTTACATCCTGAAGAAGGAAATTAGGAAGTAAACAAAATAATAATTAAAAGTATAGTGTTGTCATAGATGCTCTTTTTGTTGTTGTTAAATATACGGTGAAAAGTCAATAACACAGAAGCAGGGAAAGAAGTGCTGGAAAATCCCAGGAAAACACTTACTGAGAAGGCAACATGTCAAGAAAACAAAAACATGTGGTCAGTCTTGCTCTATCTACAGAAGACCTTGTCAGGCACAAGGGCACGTGCAAAGACCGTTAGCTGGGAGATATTTGTACTCTGTCCAAGGAACAGTAAGAAGTATATGTAACAGTAAGAAGTATATGTAACAGTAAGAAGAATATGGCTTGGGTGTAAAAAAGGAGAGGACATGAGATCAGACCAGTAATGGAAGAAGACAGTTTAGAGAGCCTTGGATTAGTAAGCTTTTTACTCTGAGTAATTTGGTAAATCTTTGGATAGTTTTGATCAGAGCTGTGACATTGTCTGACTTAAAATTCAACCAAGTCAATATAATTGCTTATCAGGGAATCTTTCTCTTTTAAAAATTGATTCTGCCAGTCATTTTCACTTCTGTATGACACTGGTATCACATTAAACCACTTATCCCAATGCCCTATCCCCTTTCTTCCGCTATTCCTTCCCCTGTTGCCCGTTACCCCTGGATATGAGCTTATTTTTCACTAAGTCTAAGATTTGTTTTCGTTGTACTTGCCTGCATATGTTTTTTGGTGATTTATATTCCACAGATAAGTGTAACCATTCAATATATGCCTTTCACTTTATGATTTATTTCACTTAGCATAATCACCTTGAAAGCCATCCATTTTGTCTCAAAGGCACTATTTCATCTTTTCAACTAGCTGAGTGGTTTTTCCACTGAGCATATATTCCTCAATTTCTTTATCCAGTTATCTGTCAATGGACACTTAGGTTAGGGCCATGATTTGGCAATTGTGGAAAGTGCTGCTACGAACTGGGCACATACAAGGCTTTTTATATTAGTGTTTTCACATTTTCAGGTAAATACTATTGCTGCGTCATGTGGGATTTCCTCTACTATTTTGGTGAAGTTTTCTCCATACTGTTTTTCAAGAGATGCTACATTCTCACTACCATGGGAGAGACCAATTTCTAATTAATCCAAATGAGAAACAGTGATGGTTTGAAACAAGTGATGGCAGCAGAGTAAAAGGTGATCTGTAACTGGGTGTCTATTTTAATGTTACATTCTTCAAAATGTGATGATTACATGAGAGCCATAAGACAAGGAGTCAAATTGACACAAAAGGTTTTGTCCTGCATAACCATTACAATAGAGTTTGCCATCATTGGGGGAAAGAAAAGCACAGGCAGAACCTAGGGTGTGGATAACAGGAATTCTTTTTAACTATTCTAAGCTTGATATCCAAAGGGAGAATTAAGTAGCTGAATTTTATTACTTAAATCTGAAGTGAAGGCAGAGAGGGGCGGGTTGCTGATATTAATCATTCTTCTGCAGCAGATGTTTTCGGAAGCAGGACTTTTGATGAGTATGAAACTGGATAGTAATGGGAATAAGTGCAAAGACAGAATTCTGAGACACTCGCGTATTTCATGGTAGAAAAGGAAAGCAGGACCCACGAAAGACACCAGTAGGTTAGAAGACAATTGGTGACAGGTAATAATGATGCAAGATCAAGAAGGTCAGCATGATGTTATTTATGGCATCTAAAGCACTAAAAGTAGAAAGTAAAACCTTGATTTTCTTGAAAAGTTAATATACTGATTCTTTGTCAGTTTTTCCATGATCATCTTAGTGTCCAGGCAGACTGACAAGAACCAGAGTTCTTATCAGAGTCTAACCTCTGCCTGTCCTGGTGGAGACTCTCCACAGAGCTTCTTTAGATCTTTGGAGCTGGACTTTGGAAACATCCTCTTTTACCTAATTAAGTAGTATTCTGGGCTATGGTACCTCGCTGATCATGGGTTATTATGTCTTATGGGTTATTCACAGTAAATGACAGTGATTCAGCTCTGATTTTCCTTCATGTAGACGTGTCTGATAACAAATTCCTTCATCCATGAGATATCAAGACGAGCAGATTTGGTGCATGGGTTACATTGATACATTTAAATGTGCCTAAAATGTTTGACATATGCACATGATCACATATTTTTAATGTTAGAAAATGTTGTGGGGCAATTTTTGAAGTTGGTATGTGGGACTGCTGAGATATCTAATTCCTTTTCAGATTTTCATTCTGCTAATGTACAGCTAAATTTAGCTGACTTTAATGTCGTTGAAATTCAGTCTTCTAATCTTTAAAAAGGGACTAAAACTAATCCACACTCCTACCCACAGAGTTTTAATGAGATCTCATAAAAAATAGGCAAGGCACCTAGTAGAATACTTGGCTCCTTGAATCACTGTTTTTTGTGTGTTTTTTTTCCTTCTTTTCTTCCCTCCTACACAGAAGGTAGGTTCCTGAGTTTTCTTTTTTCCACTTAGCTTTCAAAAGATCTCATTTTCACTAAGGTTTGCTGCCAGAATATTGTACCACTATGTCTGTTTGCAATGCTGGTCTTCACCTTGTATCCAACTCACCTAGTCCTCATACTCTCTTTATTTTCCTGAAAAAAGAAAAAAAAAAGATATAACCATGCAAATATGTTAGACAGAAGTAGAATCACTTCTGAATTAAAAAGAAAACAACAACAATGAAGTAGTGTCAACATTCTCTTTCTGCTCAACCACCAGCAATATGCTCTCCACCCCTCCCCTATGACTTCTTTAATTTCTGGCCACAACCAGGGGTTCTCTTTCCAACACCCTGCAGTCTCCACCTGGCCTCTATTATGCTGCTTCTTGTGGGTTTTTGCTAATACCCCAAACACTTATTAAAGTGTTTCTTTACAATAAATGCAATTCTCTAGTGAGAGGAGGTCTAATTTAAAAAAAATAAAATAAAATCCCCCCTTGTTATAGTAGGAAAGCAGGCAAGAGGAGGGGAGTGAGTATTTAATAATAAAGGAAGATATTTTGGCTTGGTAGGAAAACCATTTCCACCAGTAATTTGTGATCTTGAGTGCCTCTCACTTTTAAGGTCTAAATAATTGTGTAAATGTCAGTTGTTTCATTTGAAACTTGGCTGTCATTTCCTGTCACGAGGAAAACAAGAGAAACTCCAACTACAAGGTTTACCCCCTGATCACCTGTCAGCCTCACAGGAACAAGCATCTTGCAATTTGTCCCTGCCCAGGCACTTCATCTTCAAACAGAAACTGCATCTTAATTATAGCCTTTAATGGGCTGTTTCACTCCAGGATCAATATGTCTGACAAAAACCAAGCTCCGCTAAAAGCTCATTAATTCACATCCAACTAATGCAGGATTTGTGATGATTTTGGCAGGGACCAAGCTGAAGTTTACCTCTTGTACTGCTGCTACAAAGGTTTAGATTGGCCAATTAATTGAAAAGAACAGAATTGCCAGGGACGTATTTACAGAGATTTACAGAGCATCTACTTACATGGAGATAACAGCTGATTGTAACTTCCCGACTGTTCATTTCCCCTTCATTCCAGTTCAGCTCACCATTCTTTTGTACTAGCACTTTGGACTTGGAATCTGAAAAGTGCATTATCTGAAAAATTGTCTCCAAATCCCTCAACATCATCACCTCCTGGTCAGTACCTTTGATAGATTGTAACAGATCCCAATCTGGTCTCCTATTTCAGTGCAGCAGCAGTGAACATTCCCACCTGGGGTAAGCTGCATCTGGAGAGGCAGTTGCCAATCACCAGTGTGCAATGTAGGTATCTTTCTGTCCTTTTGCTCAAGGCTTCCTTTGGAAAGGCAGGCCAGAACTGTCAGGTGTCATTGGCTCCAAGGATAATACCATCAATAGAAGATGGCGGGAGATCATTAGTCACCTTTGGAGACTTCTCAGAAGTCCTGGTGAAAGTAAACCCCATAGTCATTGGCTATGAGCTTCATTGTGTGCGCTTGTATCAGCTTTTCCTGTTTTCCTGTTTCAAATAAACCAGCTGCTCTGCTCTGCTCTGTTTATGTGAAAATCCAAACTAAGGCATTCACTCCCTTAAAATGATGTATGTGTGTATTGGAGATGCTTGCTCATTCTCTAATCTACTTGTGCATAGTAAAGCATTTCTCTCTTGTGCTGCCTTGGTTTAGCTCTGCCCTTTGGCAATAATGTTTAATGGCAATGTTCTCCCTAACGTCTTTTTCTTACATTCTCACATCCTCCTCTGCAGCTTTCTATTGAGTTCTATTTTCCTACCTGCTTCTTTTCTCCAAGATCAGCATAAATTATTCCTTCATCCCACTTTATCTTTTACCCCGTACTCTGGACCTTCGTAATGCAGTCTCTACTAACTAATAGAGGAATGGGTCCATTTCAAAAGACCTCATATGTTTTTATATTACTCCAGGAATCAAGTATGTGGTTTAACTGGGAGCTTCTAGACAGCTAAGACCTCATTTTCACTCCAAACATGCTTGCATTTGAGCACATATAGGGAGGCCAAATGCTACAACCTTCCTGAACATTAATTATCTCAGGTTTTGGAAAATCACCTTCTTCTCTTCTGAGGTCCTTGGGTCTTCCTTTTACATTTTTTTTTAATCCTCTCTTCTCATGCTTTAACTTCTTGTTACTAATAATGTGATGTGAGCACCAGTAAAATGAGTAAAACCTGGAAGTTTTCTATAAATTCAGAATATGTGGTTTTTACACCATTATGAATCACAGAATCTACATTTTTTGTTTTTGATTTTATTGTTTATTATATTAATTATTTTGTTTTATATCGTTATCCACCCCAGGATTCTCCCACCACCTTATCACCCATGAACCATTGTTTTAATTTTTTGTGTCCCTCCCACTCCTGATTTTCCCCCTCCCCCTCTGATGCTCTATGTTTCAATTTTGCTAAAAATTAGTTTTATATTTTTCTTGTTTGTTAGTTTGTTTTCCCTTTGAGCCTCAAATAAGTGAGACCATCCAGTATTTCTCTTTTTCTTTCTGGCTTGTTTCTCAAAGTATGATTCCTTCTAGCTCCATTCATGTTGTCACGAATGACAGTCTGTCTTTTTTGATCGATGAATAGCATTTTATCATGTACATATATCATGTACATATATATCATGTACATATCATGTACATATACAAATGGTACAGTTTCTTGTACCATTTGTCTGTTTTGGGGCATTTGGGTTGCTTCCATATGTTGGCTATTGTATACAGCATTGCAACAAACACCTGGTACAGGTGTCTCTTTGGATTAGTATTAGATTTGTAACCTTTGGTTAGAGAATCTACATTTTTAGAAGATTTCAGTTTAATAAGTACTACAACTGATGATTTTTTTCCTCCAGAGTTCCAGACTTGTTTCTCCTCACTTCCCAATTTCTTGGGAAGTGCCTGTGCTCTCATGATACCCATACTATCCATGAACATTTGAGTATCTTACAGGTGAGAACAACTCAGATGTGAAAATGCAGTTGTGCCAGTGAGACTGTTGCTGCGTTGATGATAGATTAGAGGAGCTATTGATCTCCATTGAAACCAATTTAAAATTTTCAATGGCTACTTATTGCTGGAGTAAAAGATGATCAGTTTTATGAATGTGGAGTCAAGAATTTTTTTGTTCTTAAAAATCAATGACTTTTTTTAAACTCCCAGCCCCATCAATAAAATACCTCCATTACTCAATTTTATTTTAAGGTATGTATGTTGTGGTATATTCCTCTAGACCCCTTGTTTGGTGTCAACACAGCAATTACCTTGCTATTGGAGGTGTTTGTCACTGTTTTCCTTACTGGAAATTATCTCAGGCTATAGGAATTTAATTTTCTCAAAAGAGTGTATTGGAGAACCATCCCATCCTTGTCACCAACTGAAGGGGTAAGCATCATACATCAGGCTCACCAACTTGTGCAGGTTCTTTATTGGTTTTAGAAGTTACAGAGACACATCAAGCAGGGCCAAGAAGGGTCAGCAGGGAAACCCTAGCTCCCGGGTATCTTCATTCACTTTCTCTGGTCTCTCTCTCTGGCATCCTCTCATGCTCTCTCTTGTACTCACTCTATCACATGCTCCTTTGTGCTCTCTTCTTCCCTTGGTGCCCTTCTAGGTCCAGGTGTGCATACTCACAAATGCCAACACCCATTGGACAACACAATTGTGTGAAAAATGTAGTATCCCAGGTGCTGGACATACAGGCTAATGGAGGGGAAAAATCTGATCACCTTACGCTACCATATGCCACATTCAAGGATCTGTACTCAGGATCAGGCTGATGTGGGAATAGAGTTCCTGTCCCCTGAACTTAGTTCAGAATGAATCTGAGGAGCCCATTCTAGCTTCAGAATCTTCACAGTATCAACCAAGACCTCAATTGTGCAACTAAATGCTGTATCAGACTCCCCCTCCACCTACTCCTGGTGTCCTGTCTTCCTCAAAGGTGTCGCTCCTAAAAGCACTTCCCAACACACCGTCTGCATGTAGTATTCCACCCCGGAGGAACTGAACCTCAAATACCACTTGCTGTGTAAGCAGCCTGTTTCACCAAGGTAAGCACCGGGTTCACCAATCTGTGTAGAATTTTTATTGTTTGTAGCAGTTACACAGATATATCAGACAGATTGGGGCAGGGCTGGGATCAGGGTCAGGGGGAGAAGTGGTTGGGGCTGGGGTGAATGGGGGGGTGCCAAGAGACAGGTGAGCCCCTAGTCTCCCAGAATCTTCATGCTCTTTCTCTGGCCCCTCTGGTGTTCTTTTGTGCTCTCTCACCCCATGGTCTCTCATGTACTCTCTTTCATGCTGCTCTTGTTCCAGGGTGATGCCACCATTTTATCCCCACCTCACAGGCCCAGGTGCTCCCACTCACAAACCTACTGGGCTCAGGCATGTACACACAACCATGTGGGGGTGCAAAGGTGCTGGTTATACAGGCTAATGGAGAAAAAGCCTGACTAGCTCACCCTACACTGCTACTCCCCGTGTCTTACTGAATATGCCAAACTCCTCCTGCTGCCCAAACCAGACAACTGGGAGTGATTTTTGAGTCTCCCTCCCAGTTTCAGGCCACATACTAAGATGTCAATGTTGCATTGATTGCTCCTTCCCATCCCATCCTATGACAATTGCTGCGATTGAAGCTTTCATTCATTTCTTAACTGGATAATGGCAGCAGATTCATAACCTGTGTCACCACGGCAGGCGTAGTAACATCTCTAGAACTAAACAATATTTACAATTCTTCAATAATTTCCCATTCTCTCAGTATAAAATACAAACTGCTTAGGAGGAGACCAAAAAAATGCTTATTTGGTTCAGTCAGGGCCAGGGTTAACTCCCAGAGGAGTTCTTTTGTTGTTTGACCATGGAGTATCAGATTCCTTCCAAATGTTGAAGTACCCTCTTTGATGCTGAGGATGTTGAGGATGTGTTTTTCTCTCTCAGTATCTCTATAGGTTTTTTTATTTTTTATTTTTTTTTTTTTGTGCAAAGAATAACATTGAGTAACTGGAGCCTGAATGAAAGTTTTCTGCAGACATCTACTTAGTTCCCCTGTGGGTTATTCCTCTCCTCCCACCCATTTTAAATTCAGGATATGAAATGATTTCACAGTTTGTTTATGGATCTAACCTGTCACTTACCTTTACTCCTTAAGAACAACCATCGAAACACCAGGGCATGATGATCCATTAGGAATTTGCTGAGGTGACTGGGCAGCCAGGATTTATAGTGCTCTGCCGATGTGATTCTTTTTATGCATCCTGTAAATTTTAGTTATAGCTACACTTGTCTGTGGCCAGCATGGACAAGCCTGGCTCCTTTTTGTAATTCCATAATCACAATAAGGTCATAAATTTCCAGTGTCTTTTTTTTTTTTTGGCTAGTCTGTTGCCTGAAGCAAGACAGTGGACTTACAAAGGGAAATGTCAGCATTAATAGACAGCCACTCTAAATGAACCAGGCAATGCTGTTTCAAGGGCATGTGAAGTTTGTCTGAATTTTTTTTCAGCTTTTCATCACGTATCTATTTTTATTTAAACTGTTTTTTTTTTTTTTAATTGCGGTACTATTAGGATACCCACATCAGGTTTGGAAACCATTGTATACCTATCACCAATTCATCCATAGTTCATCACCATAGACCATTTTGCTTCCTTCCTTTTTGTTCTTACTCCTTCCCCACATCAGTGCTTCAGTTCAGTGTCAGTTATCAAAGGTAAGCTTTTGAGTAATGTCAAGGTTGAAGAGTTTCAAGGATTTTCTCTGTGACCCTTTGACTACCTCATTCCAAAACTGGAAGCCGAGGGTGCAAATGTTGCACCATAGCCATGTTTCATCCAAATGGTCCCTCATCTCTAGCCAAACAATTCGTTCAATATCATGTTTTTTTTTTTTCAGCCTTCCTCAATATTAGTGTCATCTTGTACTTTGCTGTTATGTTGGTCTCTTCCAACAACTTAGTTTATGCTTTCCCAAAAAAAATTCTTGAAGACTTTCATCTTATTTTTTATTTACTTATTTATTTTATTGAGTTAATATTAGAACACCTCCATTAACTCTTGCCACCATAGATTACCTATCACCAATTCACCCATAGTCCACTGCCATAGTCCATGGTTATTCCTTCTTTGTTTTTACCCCTCCCATCTTCTGTCCTACTTGGATGCTTCAGTTCTGTAGTCAGATTCCAAGGGTTAGTTTTGAAGCTTGTCTTCACCTTATACTTAGTTTCATTTTTCTATATTCCGCCATCCAGTACTTATCTTTCCCCTTCTGATTTATTTCATTTCACTTTATTCCTTCCAGCTCCATCTGTGCTGCTGCAAATGGCATTAGTTTGTCTTTTGTGATTACTGAGTAGTATTTCCTTGTGTTTATACACCACATCTTCTTAAGCCAATCACTTGCTTTGAGGGCATTTTGATTGTCTCTAAAGTTTGGCTACTGTAAATAGCACTGCAATAAACTTGAGAGTACAAGTTTCCTTTTGAATTCGTGGCTTTGAATTTTTTGGGTAGTTGCCTAAAGGCAGCGTCACTGGGCTGTATGCTACTGGCTCAATTTTTAGTGTTTTGAGACACCTCCACCTTGCTTCCATATGGGCTGGATCAGTTTGTATTTTCTTCAGACTGGTGCTCCCACTGGATAATTCACTTTTCCTTGGGGAGTAGGAGTTGGGTTTTAGTTTTGTTTTGCATGAGGTTAGTTGGCTAGTTTGGAGGAGCCTAGCCCAGAGTCTTTGTTCTACTGTCTTCTTACCAGAATCCTCAGCTAATTAATTGAAAGGTATTAAACAGAGTAACTTTAGGATCCTACAGTTGTACACAGAGACTTCATGTTTTGAGCACAAAATTGCTTTGGGTTATTTATTAATTTTTACTGTTAAATTGACATATGATGTGTTCTCAAATGTGTTTATTAAGCAAACACATCTTCAGTAACTATACAACATGTAAAATCGAATGTAATATGAGGGAAAAAACATTTGGTCCTGTATAGTAATTGTTCATGGTTTTAAAAAGTTACAGATATCAACAGATAATTTTGAAAGTCAAAAGTGAGCTTGAATAGTATTTCCACTTTTCTGAAAATGCTGCTGTACCAAAAAAAAAAAAATACAAAAATACATGACTGGAAATAAAAACAGAAATCATTATAATTTCCTCTCTCTGTATTATTCAACACTGCAAACAAGTAAAATAACTTAGATCCTGAAGGTGCCCAAATCAGACTACCCCAGGAGTCTCAGAATGATCACCTCAGGAAGCCCAGCTCCAGCAGGCAGAGTATGTTCACTTAAGAGAAATGAAAGTCCTAGAAATTAAGGAGAAGTTAGTGTATTTTATAGGGTAAATAATTTGTTCAGGCTTTTTCACCCACTAGACCATGAGCAGCTCCTGTAGCTATAAGTCCTTCCCCATGATTGTGGGGGTCCAGTGTATATGTGCACACCTGGGCCTGGGAGAGAGGGGATAAAAGGGCAGGATGCAGAAGAGTACAATCATGAAATGATGCCAGAGAAAGAGGTCAGAGAAAGAGCATGAAGAATCCTGGGGGACTGTGGCGCTTGCCTGCCTCCCAAGCTCTGGCCCTGGCCCTGGCCCTGCCCTATCTAGTGTCTCTGTGTAACTGCTAGAAGCAATAAAGAACCTGTGCAGATTAGTGAGAACTATGCTTTCACCTACAACTGGTGATAGGAATGGTTGCTTACATCTTGTCTTAGTACTTTTGTCCTGCCTCCAATCTGAGAGGCCACTGTAAGCAGCAGGCTTGTTTTTCTCATTAGAAGGACCAGGCAAAGAGGCAGGCAAAGAGTTCAATGCCTAAGGAAATTAAAGGGCAAGTAACATTCACCTGGAGGGGAGAAAATGCAATCCCCATTCCCCTGACCAACAGGCAGGCCAGCAAAGCCTCCAGAGAGAAAGAAGCACCCAGAATTGGGAGGAATTCCTTGAAAATGGCAGGGTCTGGATATTAAAACAACTCTCCCACGATGTTCTCCCCAGCCCAAGAGGGACTTGTAGCAACCCAAGTGTAATGTTCTCTCCTCCTTGCTGGCAGGCCTGATAAAGATAAACCTCTTCAACTCCTATGGAGTGTACCTCAGGAAGTGACAGTGAGCAGCCTCTCTTTTCCCTCTCCGTTGTTCTTCTTGCCCAGAGGTCTCTCCCTGAGTGTCCTTTTGTTCTCTCTCTGCATACACTCTGCTTTTGTTTCTGCTAAAAATGTGTCTGTGAATTCTTCTCACACCAAGTCAAGGACAGAAGAACCCCAACTCCAGGAATCCCAAAGTCTGGCATTTTTTTTTATTTTCTTATTTTCATCCAACACCAATCATATTTGTACAGCTATTGTTCCCCTTAGGTGTGGCCATCCTCCTATCAATTATGCACCCTTATATCACCACCCACTCATGACAATACCTTTATGACCTGGAAGGATATAGTTTGGGGAATATCATCCAGAAGCAGACTTATCTGTAAATTTGTCTTCTCTCTCGTGAAACTCACATTTGCTGTCAGATTATAAACTATCTCATCTCTTCCTTACATCTAAGCCTCCCCCTTCTTTCCCCTTGATGTGCTGGGCCCCACTTAGCATAGGATTTATATCCTCCCCCCCTCCCTAGACTGATGGACACCAAAGAATATGGGATTTCCTTTTGTGCCCAATACTCCTTGCTCTAGAAATTACTTTATCCAGATGGTAAGACTAAGCAGCTGAAGTTACTTCAGGCTCATGACTAAAAGCATACTTACCAATGCTCTCTTTATGACCCTTGCCGGCTTTGCTCAGTTACTCAAAGCTGCTATACCATAAACTTACAAACAGCTCCCTGCCCTCCCAAATTCACCTCCTATATATATATATATATATTTTAAAATTGAAGTAGAATTGTCTTATAATGTCTGTTTCAGGTCTAAATCATAAAAAATCAACATATGTGGATATTACACTTTTACTACTGGAAGTCCAATTCTATCCTTCCCATACTATTCCCTGATTTCTCCACCCCTTCTCCCTTCCTTCCCTTGTGGTTGCCAGTAATTTGCTCTTGTAGTTTAAAAACAATCTGTTTTTGTTCTAGGTTGATTTGGTTTGGTTTTTCTATTATACCCTATGAATGAACTCATGCACTGTCCTCTTTCTAAATTATTTCACTGAACATAATACCTTCTAGGTTCATTCCTATAACAAAATGTTGGGCAATCATCCCATCCTCATAGACAGATATAATGTAACCAATTCCTATTGTAATATAATCATCCTCATAGACAAGTGCAATGTAACCAAATAACCAATCTGTTGGTTCTCTATTGGTTTTAGCAGTTACACATACACATCACAGGGCAGGGCATGGCAGGGCATGGCATCCTGGGGGGCTGGGAGACGAATGAGTCTCCCAGGAATCTTCATACTCTATCTCTGGGCTCTGTCTCATCATGTGCTCTATGCCATGCTCATGCTTACTCTCTCATGCCCTCTATGCCCTTTTATCCCCTCTCTCCTAGGGCCAGGTGTGCACACTCACACATGCTCACACCCACTGGACTGCACAATCCTGGAGAAGTTGTAATATAGTTTTACAGGCTAATGGAGGAAAATATCTGAAAAATTCACTTACTCTATACAAATGTATTTCAAAATTAACTAATATGAGCCCTAAAACCTCATATATATGCACATACATAGGGATGTGTATATGTATGTATATATCCTTCCTTTTCTCCCTCCTTTGAGATATTACTAAAATCTGCCAAGGTGGTATTCCACTTTCCTGCGGTAATTCTGATAATCTTAACTTTGCTTAATCAACAGGTTTTTCTAATCATCTTTTAGGAAACTGCTATAAAGGAAACAGCTTTGACAAAAGCAGCTATAAAGAAAAGAGAATGCACTGCTTTTGGAAGAATTTAGCAGAGTTTGCATGAAGACTATAATATAGCTCTGATGTTTAAAAATGTTTCTGTCTAGTCCACTCCAGTAACAGGAAACATTAAAACTATTTTTGTTTATTTTCTACTAACACAAATAGATCAGAAAATTTTTTTCTTATTTTGGTTAAACTCTCCTTTTTCACACTAACCACTGGAAAATTTGTAACTAGTGAATGATCTGTGATGACTTGTGTTTTAGGGGTACATTTTCCAGAAACACAATCACAATAGTTTTTGACTTGAGAAATTTGAGAAAGAGAAATTATGATTGCTTTAACATATTTTCTTAAAATATAGGTGACTCCTTAAAGACCTCAAACTGACAACAAATCACTTTTAACAAAATCCAAAAAAATATTTAGTGTTGGGATTTATTACCAAAGATCTAAATTCTAGTGACAGCCATTCTGAAAAAATTATTCAAAATGATGGTAAATTGAGTGAGCAAACCACCTTTGGGGACTAATAAAAGGTGCCCTTCATCTTCACTTATTTTTATTCTTGGTACCACTTCCCATGCACACACAGTACAAAGAGTTTGGAAAATGATTTTCATGACAATAAATAATTGTATAATCTTATTGGGTGAATAAATCATTTCCTCCAGCTACATAAATGGTGCTATGCCTTTGATCAATAGTGTGTGGTGTGTGTTTTCTTTTAATTATTTATATCTATGTAGTAATAGATACATAGCATAATATGTAATGTAACCAATCCTCATTGCCAACTGTAGTGTAACTAGCCTGTTATGACTCCAAATGTGCCACAGGTGTTTGTGTAAACATCCCTTCCTCATTGCTAATTGTAGTGTAACCAATCCTCATTGTCAAATGTAGGGGCAAGCATCAGGCATCAGATTCACCAATCTGCACAGGTTATTTATTGGTTTTAGCAGTTTCACAGACACATTAGGCAGGACAGGGGAGAGAAGGACCAGGGTCAGCATCAGGGCTGGAGAGAGTGGGGCCAGGGGCACTGGAAGGTAGGTCTCTCTCTCTCTCCCCCTCCCTCTCTCTCCCCCTCCCTACCTCTCCCTCTCTCTCTCTCTCTCTTGTTTCCTCTCATGCTCTCTTATCCCTTCTTTCTTAGACCCAGGTACACACACATGTGTACAGTCACTGGACTGCTACAATCATTATCACAAATACCGTGATAATACTGTGATACACAGATACTGGGTACAGGCTAATAGGGAAAAACCTGACCAACTAACTTACCCTACATCATCCAATTAAGGTAAAAAACTCTTGCCATTCAAATTCATGGATTTGCCTTGAATCTACCTGCCCACCTAGTGGCTCAGAGATCCTGGGCTGAGCATTCTCTATTAGGCCTGCAGCTGGCTTTGTTATTTACCAAGTATCTTCTTCAGTCAGATTACCTGCCTTGTAACAGTGTGACCATTCTTTGGGGTCCTTCTCTCAGTATTTTATTTACCTGTTTGGTCATGCTTATAGCCTGATCCTCATGTGCCCCTTTGATGACCTTCTATACCACTGGACTCAGATATTTCCTTAGTAAGTCTTCCCTGACTACTATTTGAAATAGCAAGTGAAGTAGCAATTGATTGGTTAGGGAACCAATCACTCTCTAACTGCAACTGCAAGGAGCTGGATAAACTACCTATATGATAATGTACTAGCTTGTGACTTCTCTTGTGCTAAAATTTAGATACCATAAATACATGCATTTTGTCTACTTTTTTCCCTACTGTTTCTGTGATTGAGGCAAGTCAATACTTTCTAATTCCATATTAAAAAACTGAAATTCTACTCCACCACTTCCTAAATGCTGTCTATTCTTTCATTATCTGTAGTTAGGGTTGTTGAGGTTCCAGGTCATTCCAGTTTCTTCTTTTATAGGTTTACTTTAGAATAAATAGTAAGATTAGTTTCTTTACTTCTGAGAAAAGCTTTTCTGATATATGCCCCTGCTTTTTTATAAATGGCTGGTAGAGTTCTCTCCAATAAATAGACTCCCATTAGTCTTATACAAATAGAATGATAAGAACAGTTTGTCACACCCTTTTAAAGAACTTCTGGTCTTTTAGATGTCCTAACTGTGTTAACATCAGTAGCTACAAATTAAGGTAAAACAAGCAAATCTCATATATGGAACTCTAATAAACCCAGTTTTAGTGTATTCAATTATAAGAAGTATTTTTGAAATATTTCTATTCCTTATTCATATAAAATCAAAACCCATACTACACTCTTTTTATTAAAAA
>PVHY01019696.1:0-26890 GCA_004024945.1 Uropsilus gracilis | reverse complement strand
GATACAGAGGGGGGATATGGAGGGAGGAGGAGGGATCAATTAATTCACAATTGTGATAAATCAATAAAATGAATTAAAAAAATAAAGAAAAAATATATAGTACATATATGAATGTATACACATATATACATATATATTTTGTTTTTAAAATAAATGAATGTTGAATTTAAAAAAAATAGCAGTGCTCCCAAGGGAAACAAACTTCCTTTCCTGCATCTTCAACCTGGACCTATATTTCTCTGGGTTGCAAGCAAGTACTCTGCTCCCAATTTACAAACTTGTTGCCAATCTCAGCAAACATCTCTTCTCCATATCCATCCAGTGCTATTGCGCAGCAAATGCCAAAATCTTTGATTTCAAGTTCTGGGGGTGTTCAAGCCCCAACCAAGACATCTGCATTTGCAATTACTTAGAGAAATCCTCCAAACTCCCCCACTATCAATGTTACATGCCACTAATAGGTGGGAAAAATAAAACAAAATGAAAAAGAACAACATCTTCCAGTGTTGGAGAGACTTTGGGGAAATGGGGTTTTAATGCTGGTGGGAATATTGCACAAGCATACATACAAACACATATATAAAAAAGTGTACATATGTACATTTTTAAGAGTCATTTGCCATTATCTATTTTAAAAATACAAACCTGTACCTAGTAAGGTTCAAATACAGCAAAAAAGGACACAAGCAAAGAGAAATGTATAAATCACTATCTCACTACAGAGCATGTAAGTGAAAAAAAAATTAGGGAAGATGGGTTTTCAGGAACACAACAACATTAAAACATACTCTTTTAAAGCAATATGAATGGGAACACGATGGGAAGAACAAAAGGCTACGCCTAATCTCCACAGGTTTCAAGGCTCGTTCATACCACAAATCATGTTAGCTGACCACAGAAAAATTAGGTTAGAAATAATTAACGGGAGTAACTGTTGCAAATAGACTCCGGTGAAATAAAAAATCATAGGCGAAATTTTAAAATATTTGGAAATAAACAATAATAATATGATACAATAAATTCTGTGACTCTTAGATGTATGTGTGTGGCCTTAATACTTGAATTAGAAAAAAAAAGGCTGACATAATTACCTGGGCATTCAATATAAAAGACCCCATCGCTGAATTCACAGAAGTCCAACACCTACCCACAATCCTTGCCATCACACAGTCCTTAGTGCCCCCGCTGCCAACCTAGTCAAAATTACCTCACTGCAGCGCTGCTCAGTCACTCATCTGCTAACCCATATGCCCCTTAACCCTTTTTTTTTGAATTCTGACCCTCTAACTGTGGATTCAGCCGAGGCTGGGGGTGAGGGAATGTTGGTGTGCGTGCTCAGAAGCACCTGCAAAGCTGTGTCTGCAATCAACTAGGTGCGACTCACGGTGTCTGTGAGTGTTCCCTTACCATTGGTGACTTCGTTCATTGAGTTTGAAATATGGTCACACCCAAGTGGTGCTGCTTCGTGAGGGTCACCACCTTGGAGGAAGCTGTGGTCTGCTGCCTCACCCATTTAGAATACTGGGGTAGCCTTGGGAAGAGGTACCTGTCTCTGGAGGTATCCTTCCTAGTGAACAGGACCCTTTACACTCTGTTTCTGGAGTTCAATTTCTCAAGAAGTTGTAGGGACATGGCATAGCAGGGAGTGAAAAGAGGAAATGCAAAAGTCTGTGAGATATCATTGGGGAGGAGGGAAGAAATGGTAGATGGTACCCTCTCCTAGGTGATACTGTGGAGTGTTCTAGAAGGGATGCAGTAGGTGCAATATAGTCCTTCCCTGGAGATACAGGGAAAAGAAGGGGAGAAAAATTGGGTGGTACTTCCCAGTCCCAGGATGCTGTTGAGTAGATGAGTGAACCTAACTGTGCTCATATTTTAACCAGCCCCCATACCAGCCATGCCACCTGAAATGATAGGTATCAATAAACTGTTTTCAATTGGTGTGGCCAGTGGGTGCTTTCTCTGTCCAATGTGTCAATAAAAGCATCTTTTTGGTTGTTTTATTTTTCATAATGAGTAAAATAAAATCTAAATAATAACTATGCAAGTGCAGCATTATCACAAAAGAAAAGCAATCTTAGATGTTATAATTTATACTGAAGTATGGGTGAAAAGATATGAAGTGTAGTATTGCCTTTTAAATACTCAACCAAGAGGGATGTAAATATTGAAAGGGAGTGATGAGTACATATGGATTCAATACACTATTTGTTCTATTTTGGTATACATGTAAAAAGGTAGTCATAAAAAATTTCTTATAAAATGAAGACAAGAAATGGAAATAGTCACAAGTAACGACTCTTTTAGCCTGTTTATATCTGCAAGCATCTTCTTTATTTTATAAAAAATAAAATAAACCTGTCCCTTTGGATGTAAAAAAAAAAAGGAATATTTACAAGTAATGATATTAATTTTAAACAAAATAGAATTTAAAAAATGGGACGTGGAGCACCAGAACCAACTATCACCAGCTGCCCAAATGCCAAAAAATTATGCTTACGCTTCTGCACAGAGAGCAATTAAACCACCCTACCTGTGGCACTCATGACAGAAGCCTCCTCCCCTTTTTTAAAGAAAAAAGATTTCAATGCAAAGAATTTCTACTTTGAGAGACTATGGTTTTCTTAGTCACTGAGAAACTCTGTTCTCCACAATCACAATTAGAAGTTGCTCTTTAAAATAATATTAGTTTGAATGAAACATCCCATTCTTGTTGGATATTTGAAGTCATTTAAATAAACAGAGATGAAACCAAGATTTATAACCCTGGCACAGAGATAAAAGATATTCTACATCTGTTTTAATTTTATTGTTTCCAAGGAAACAGGACTCTGGGATTACTTTGTCATCCCTATACAGCGTTGTGTTGCTTTGAGTTTACAACACAGCTTCATTAAAATTTCATCTGAACAATACCATTTCTCATAATCCTGTAACTCAGTCTTTTCCTTTGTTTAGTGAACTGCCTCATGGTTCCTTTGGCCTCCTAATTGGCTGATGGGTCTATCAGGCTACAAATTAGACCCAGATGGTCTTAGACTGGATTGGGACCCCCTTGACATTCCCCTTTGTTAAGTGGAAGTCCAAAGGGTGTATGGCTAGACTGAGAGTATCCTGCAAGCCCACCCCTGAGCCTTCACCAAGTTCCCTTAAAATTTCTTTCTCACCTGAGGATTCAAAAAGGCCTTCAGTGGAGTACAGAATATCTACCTCTGTCAGGAGGTTCCCTTGGAGGAGATATTTAAACTTGCTTTAAACGGATAAATAGGCATTCCCAGGTAAAGGGAAGTGTGACTTCTGAGACCCCTTCTGTCTCAGTGACATCTCCCAGAAGTACAAGAGTATCTCCATTAATCCCATCTTGGAGGTCATAAGAGGCAGCAGAGTCAACCTTGTCTTAATGCTACATTTGCAAAGTAAGTAGACTGTCAATATGTCGATTTTATTTTATGAGGAAATAAAAACAAGTTTCCTAAAATTTTTTTCCTAGACATATTTCATTAAAGAAACATCAAAAATTATCCCTAGTACATGCTTTTATTTAAGCTGGGGTAGCTAGAGTGACAGATAATGTAGATTATGGGAGCACTTAACCCCCACAGCCAAGCCCTGCCAGTACAACAGAGGGGAATCTAATACTGACTTCTCTCCTCACCTCCCCCCATGCTCAGAGCTATATCCTAGGACAGCTTGCACATCCCTGATTTCTTCTCCATTTTCCCTTATGGCATGTTCCAGGAGAGGCCTATAGTCAGTCTGACTTCTCCCCCCACCGCCTTCTCATCCTGTGGTACCTGCCAAGAAATAACGGCCACTGGCATCTTTGTGTCTTCCCAGCGGTACCTCAGCTTCTCTGAATACTCAGATTCAGAGAGCACAGAGTCAAGTCCCCTCTTCCAAAAGCCCACCCAGAGAAATGCCCCGCCATCTCTGAACAGTTCCACTCCTCTGATAAGAGTTTAGAGGCATCCTCATGCTCAGTTCCGAATGAACGCTCCTTCAACATGGCGCGCCACATGAGGAAGCGCGAACTGGGAGCGGCCATGTCCCCTTCTCGACAAAGCCGCAGACAGCGGTGCTGAATGTTCCAAAGCACCGTTTCCGTAACATCTCCATGTTAACTCTTGGCTGACGGCGACTTCTAAAGTGATTGTGCGCGTGCGCAGAACCACGCCCCCGCCGTGAATGCCCAAACCCAGTTAGGGGTGGGGCTAGGGGTGGTGACCGGAAGCGGCTGCCGCTCCCAGCCGCGGCTTAATAGTTGTCAGGATCTCGAGAATCATTGTCGGAGGCATGCGGAGGTGATGGGACTCAGGGGAGGGTGAGTGTTGGGTCATTCTGTGTGGTCTCTGTTGGAATAAGTTGTTTAACTGTAGTTAAATGTTTCACCCATTATTTTGCAGGCTTTCTTCCTTTCTCTTATCAGCGTTAAGGTCTTAAAGTTCAGTCTAAGACCCAAAGGTTTGGTCCATTATGTTCCAAGTGTTTTCTAAGAGTTGGATAATTTTCCTTTTACCCTTGAGTTACTTAGAAGTGAGTTTTCAGTTTCTGAAAGTTTATTTTTTGAATGGATTTCTAACCTTAGTTTTCTGTGATCAGAAAAACATTTACATGAAGCTCATTTCTTGAACTATGAGGAGACTCACGGCCTAGGTTGAGGTCAATTTCTGTAAGTGTTCTATATAAAACTCGATAATAATTTTTAATTGTCTAGTTGTCAGTTGTGGTGTTTGAAATTTTTAAATATTTTTTGTCTGCTTTTATTACTAAGAAAGAAAAGATAAATTTTTCACTGTGATGGTGATTTGTCCTTTTCTCCTTTCTGTTGTTTGTGATCTATTTTGAGTTTTGTCTAAAGTGAGACTTTGATGGAGGTTCATTTTACTTGGATGTCCAGTTATTTAAGCACCATTTATTAAAGACTTTCTTTATGCAACTCATTTTGCATCTTTGTCAAAGATAAATTGACCAAACTTGTGTACGGCTATTATTTCTAGACACTCTATTCTGTTCTACTGGTCAAAGGCCTATCTTTTTATCATGAGTGGTTGTTGAATTTTGTCAACACTTTATGAATTAATAGGAGCTTGTAATTTTTGTTCTCTAACCTGTGAATATGGGGGATTGTACTGATTAGATTTTGAATATTGAACCAGCCTTACATTCTTGAAATAAACTCATTCGGTTATGATGTATACTTATTTTTATATATTGCAGGAATTACTAGCTAATACTTTTTTGGTGAAGATTTTTCCACCTAAGTTTATTGGTGTATAGTTCTCTTTTCTTGTACTGTCTTTGCTTGGTATAGGGTATAGGGCTTCATAAAATGAGTTGGGTAGTATTATTTCCTTTTAATTTTATGGAAGAAATTGTGTAAAATTATGCTAATTTTAATCATAGGTTATATACATCTTACATTGTTATATACCCCAAGTTCTACATCACCATATCACTCGTGAACTGTCACTATGTTCTCTTGTGCTCATCATCCCCCCTATTTTGCGTCCCTCCCTCCTACTCCCTTTTGTATGCTTCATTTCTGTTTTCTGCTAACTGGTTTTAACGTTTTCTTGTCCTTTTGTTTGGTTTCTCTATATCGCATATATAAATGAGACCATAGGTTTTTATCTTTTTCCTTCTGACTAATTATGGCTAACATAATTCCTCCCAACTCCATCCATGTTGGTGTGAATGACATGAGTTTGTCTTTTTGATCGCTGAATAGTATTCCATTGTGTAAATATACCACAACTTTTTGAGCCATTCATCTATTTTGGGGCATTTTTTGGGTTGTTTCCATATCCTGGCTAATTTAAATAATGCTGCAATAAACATTGGAGTGCAGGTTTCCTTTTGAATTGGTGTTTTTATGTCCTTTGGGTAGATTCCCAGAAGTAGAATCACTACATCAAATGGTAGTTCCATTTTTAGTAGTTTGAGGATCTGCCACACAGCTCTCCATAATAGTTGGACCAGTTTGCATTTCCACTAGCAGTGTAAAAATGTTCCTTTTTCTCTGCATCCTCACCAGCACTTCTTGTTGCCCATTTTTTGGATATAGGCCATTCTTAATGGTGTGAGGTGGTATCTCATTGTGTTTTTGGTTTGCATTTCCCTGATTATTAGTGAAATTGAGAATTTTTTCATAAAGCTGTTGGCCATTTGTATTTCCTCTTTGGAGAGGTGTCATCTAAGCTTTTTTGCTGATTTTTTGAGTGAGTGCTTTATTTTTGTTGAGTCATGTGAGTTCTTTGTATATCTTTGATACTGGTCCTTTATCAGTTGTATGGAGTTCAAAAGTTTTCCCTTATTCAGTTGGGTGTCTCTTTGTTTTGGTTATTGTCTCTGTACAGAAACTTTTTAGCTTGTGTATATTTCCCTTCATATTCTTTGTTTTTTGTACATGTATCCTGAGATGTTTCTGTGGTTATAAGTCATGGGATGTTTCGCCTGTGTTTCCTTCTATATAGTTTATGGTTTCAGGTCTTGTACCTAGTCTTTTATTAATTTTGAGTTGGTTTTTGTGCATGGTATGAGTGTAGTCGAGATTCATTCTTTTGCATGTATCAGTCCAGTTTTCCAAGCACCATTTATTGAAGAGACTATCCTTTTTTCCCAGTGCATTTTTTTGCTTCTTTGTCATAGACTAGTTGACCATATATGTGTGTTTCATTTATGATATTGGTGATTTGTGTACTTCCATTTATTTCTGCTAATCCTACTAGAGGGTTACCAATTTTATTGACATTTTCAAAGAACAAGGGTTTGGTTTCATCAGATTTTTACTATTGTTTTATTCTGTTTGTAATAGCATTGATTTTGTTCTTATATTATTTCCACCTGCATGGTGAGTTTACTTTGTTCTTTTTACCTCTGGTTTACTTTGTTCTTTATGAGTTTGCTTTGTTCTTTTTCCCTCTAGTTTCTTGAGTTGGGAACTTATATTATTGATTAGCACCTTTATTCTTTTCTAATATGGACATTTAGGATTATATGTTTCCCTCTCAACACTGCTTTATCTGCATCGGGCAAATTTTGATGTGCTGTGTTTTCATTTATATTCTTTTTAATTTCCCTTCAGACTTCCTCTGGAAATATATTATTCTACCTATACAGATATAAAATATTTATAGAAATGTACTCTTTAATTTTTAGGTGTTTGAAGATTTTCCTATTATCTGTCTGTTGTTGAATTCTAGTTAATTGTTACTATAATCAGAAAACATGTTCTGCATGATGGTGAAGCATGTATTATGTTTTCCTTTCCGAGTCTTTGTATTTGTTGTGGTATGTTATTCTTTCCCCTGGTCCTCTACATTCTTATGTCTTTTCCCCTCTTTTCTTAGTATTTACTTTGTTAAATTTTACCGGGAGAAGCACCTTTTTCTCATTAGTATTGAAATGTGTTGCTATACAGTTTTGCATAATATCCCACAGTAATAACTTTATAACACTGCCCTATTTGGGAAAGATTTTTCATTATCATGTATTTCTGTCTCTCCCTCTGTGTCTGTGTGTATGTGTGTATACATGCATGTTTGTTAGGGGGTTATCAATGTCATTGGTCATTTTATTTTATTTTTTCTCCTTTAAATTTTATATATATATATATATATATGTATATTTCACATCTTTGTGTTCCCCGGGGTTCACCTACCACCTCCTCTCCCTGACTACTTCCACCCATTCCCCTACCCTCAGTTGTGTACTTTTAGTTTGGTTGTTAGCTTGTTTTGACTTTTCCTCGTGGCCTTTTGTTTTTTTTCACCCCTATATCCCATATATTACTGAAACCATTTGGTTTCTGTCTTTTTCTTTCTGACTTGTTTCTGCTAATATGATTTCTTCTAAGTATATCCATGTTATCTCGAGTTCATCAAATGTGTCGTTTTTAATTGATGAACAATATTCCTTTGTGTATATATACCACATCTTTTTCATCCATTCATCTGTTTTGGGACATTTGGGTTGTTTCCATGTCCTTGCAATTATAAATAGTGCTACAATAAACATTCGGGTACAGGTGTCCTTTGTATAAGTATTGAGGTCTTTTTTTGGGTAGATTCCCAGAAGAGCAATTGCTGGGTCAAATGGTAGTCCCATTTTCACTAGTTTGAGGATCCTCCACACAGCTTTCCATAGTGACTGGACCAGTTTACAATCCCACCAGCAGTGTTAGAGTGTTCCTTTCTCTCCACATCTATGCCAGCACTTGTTGCCCATTTTTTTGATGTGGGCCATTCTTACTGGTGTAAGGTGGCATCTCATTGTGGTTTTGATTTGCATTTCTCTGATTGCTAGTAACGTTGAGCATTTTTTCATGTGCCTGTTGGCCATTTGTATATCCTCTTTGGAGAATTGACAGGGCTTCTTGTTTTGATTTTGCTAAGTTATGTGAGTTCCTTGTGGATCATTGTTATCAAACCCTTATCACTTTTGTGGAAGGCAAAATTTTTTTCCCATTCTCCTGTTTTGCTGTACAGAAGCTTTTCAGTTTGATGTAGTACCATCTGTTTATGTTTTCCTTCATTTTTGTCAGTGGTCATTTTAAAGTATTTAAAAGTATCAGCTTTTTGTCTTCTTTAAACCCCTTTTTACTTATTTTATTATTTGAAGTTTTATTTTTATTAATCACTACTTGTTTTGCTTAATTGTGTTTTCTGTGCTTCTGATGTACTTGCTCAAATACACAGTTCATTTTAGTTATGTTTATCTTTAATTACAAATAAAGCCATTTGAAGCTGGGGGTTTTACTTTATAAAATTTGTGTTCCATACTTCTGTTAAATTGTATACCTTCTGTATTGACTTCCTACTTTGATCTTGGGTGATATAGTAAAGTGTTTCTTTCCTTTTAAAGTAGATGTATATATAGCTATAAATCGGATTTTTAATGTATATTCTAATACCATAAAATTCACCCATTTAAAGTGTACAATTGAGTGATTTTTAGTACATTCACAGAGTTGTGCAGCCATCACCACAATCTAATTTTAGAAGACTTTTAACACCCTAGAAAGAACCTTTGTACACAGCAGCAGACATTCACCTTTTATGGCACCCCCAAACCCTCCACCCAAGGCAACTGCTAATAAACTTTCTGTATCTGTGTATCTGCCTGTTTGAGAAATTTCACATAAATGGTGATTTTTTGTGGCTAGCTTTTAAAAAAAATAGTAGTTTTAAAAAATAATTAAAAAATAATAATTCATAGCGTGGATTTCAGGTATCCAGCATTTTAAAACAACATCTGTATACTACAGTATGTTCACCACCAGAATTCTAGTTTCCATCCATTACCATACAGTTGACCCCTTTTATCTGATTTACTTACCCCACTTCTCCTTCTGGTAACCACTATTTTGTTCTTATAATCTAAATATTTGGTTTTGTTTTGTTTTGTCTATTCATCTTTTTTCTTTGTCTACCACATGTGGGGAATCATATGATATTTGCCTTTCTCCTGTGACTGATTCATGTCATATAAGATGATTTCAATAGCCATCGATGTTATAAACCTGCATCAGTATTTCTTTTTCAAGAAGAAAAAGATTACTTTGTCAAGTAATCTACCATTATATGGATAGATCAGATTTTGTTTATCCATTCATCAGGTTATGGACATTTAGGTACTCTCTACTTTTTGACTACTAAGAATAATACTGCAGTAGATTTTTAGGTTTCAGGGTAGACCTGTGTTTTTATTTCTCCTTAGGTAGATACCTGGGAGTGGAATTGCTGCATCAGATGGTCACTCTATAAGTGACATTATGAGAAACTCAAAAACTCTTTCTCAGAGTGACTGCACCATTTTCCATTCTATAAGCAATGTATGAGCACTCTAGTTTATTCATATCTCACTAAAAACTGCTACTATCTTTATTTCTTTTTTTAGCCATCCTAATGAATATGACGTGGTTTCCTAACAAGTGAAATTTTTGTTTTTGATTTACATTTTCCTAAAGATTAATGGCGTGGAACACCTTATACTGGTACAGCTATACCCTATCAGTTTCCACGATAAAAACAGCTAACAGATTTTCTTTATGTCCAAGTTTTAAATGGAATTTTATAAAGTTCCATGGATATAAGAAAAGAGAACATTCTTTCTTTAGTGTAACAGCCTCTTTTTAAAAAATTTAACTTGTTCATGACTTGTAGTTTGATTCCTTGTTTCTTTTACTTTCTTATTTCCTTTTCATTCCATTTCTTTTTAAATTTTTATTTGTTTTTATATTTACTTGTATTTATTGAGGTAATGTTTGTTTGAAACAGTTTTAAACATAGGGGTAGGGGTATATATTCACATCTCTACAAATGTATGTCTTCACCCACTTCTAGTGAGACCACCAAAATCTCATTAATACTCATCTTAGTCCATGGCACCTCAGCCCCTCTTTGCTTCCATTTCCTCTCTCTCCCTTGTCTGACAACCTAAGTTCTGCAGTCAGATCTCAAGGTTTTGCTTTTAGTTTGTTTTTGTCTGTGTCTTTACTTAGTTTTTATTATTATTATTATTATTATTATTATTATTATTATTATTATTCTTTCTTTGTTTTCCACATGAGTGAACTTACCTAGTATTTGTCATTCTCCTGGTTCATTTTGCTTAGCATTATTCCCATTAGTTCCATCCATGTTGTTGCAAATGGCCACTTTTTTGTAGCTGAATAGTATTATATTGTATATATATACCTTATTTTCTTTATCATTGGCACTTAGATTGTTTTCATAGTTTGATTATTGTAGATAGTGTTGCAGTGAACATAGAAGTACGTATATACCTTAAAAGTAGTTTTAATTCTTCTGGTAGATCTAGGAGTGGACTTGCTGGATCATGTGGTAGATCTATTTTTAATGTTTCAGAAACCTCTCGAGAGAGGCTAGGCTGGTCTATATTCTTAACAGTGTGCAAGCGTTCCTTTTTTCTCACATCTTCACCAAAACTTGTTGTTTCTCATCTTTTTTGATATGGGGGGTTCTCATGTATGTGAGGTGGTATGTCATTGTGGTTTTGATTTGCATTTCCCTGATACTAAGTGATGATAAACATTTTTCCATATGCCTGTTGGTTATGTCTTCTTGGGGAGGTGCATAGTCAGCTCTTCTGCTCATTTTTAATAGGGTTAAATGTTTCCTTGATGAGTTTTTTTCCTTTGTAGGTTTTGAATAAATATTTTCTTCCACTTGTCTTTGAATTTGATGGTAGTTTCTTTCACTGTGCAGAAGCTTTTTAATTTTGTGTAGTCCCATTTATTTGTTGTTGCTTTTGTTTCCCTTGCTATTATAGTTAAGTCTCCAAAGTCATCCCTAAAACCAATGTCAGTGTTTTCCCCATGTTTTCTTGTGTATATTTTATAGCTTCAGTTCTTACATCTAAGTCTTGATCCATTTTGAATTAAGTTTTTGTGTATGATGTTGTAGTAGTCTAATTTCATTGCTTTGCATGTGGCTATTTAATCTTGTTCTGAAGTCTTCTGGTAGTTTGGTTTATTCTTTTGTATTAGGGAATTTCCCCAGGATTTTGTCTTGATCTGTTGATTAGTATGAATTCCTCTGCCTTCTCATTTTGTTTCATTCTCTGTGATTATTTCTATTATTAAACTAAATGACTTTGCTTCCTGGTCCTGCTGTGATGTTCTAGTGTTAGAATTGCAAGTCGTAGGGTGTTGGCATAGGGTATTCACCTTGGACACTGTGCTCCATTGGAGTCAATATTTGCCTGACTGAAGTGACCTAGGTAAGCCCTGGAATGTCTGGCTGGGGAAGGAGTGGGTTCTTCTTCCAGTGCCTTACTGCCATTCTTGACCATTTCTCAGGCTTTCCTCCTCTTTCTGGTAGTTTCTATCTCACCTCCTTGTAGAGAGACACTGATTGTCAAGTTCTCTTGGAAGTTTGTTTTTCTGAGTGCAGTTGCTCCCTCACTGATGCCTATCTGCTGGGTCCATGGAGGAAGAGATGACTCCGTGCTCATGCTAGTATGCCATCTTAGATAGTCTACCCTCATGCTATTTCTTACTTCTGCTGTTTTAATTAAGTTTCTCTTCATTTTGTATGGCTGCTTTGCTTTTCCTAACAGGAATGATTAAATTTATATAACCCTGTTAGTTGATGAGACTAAAATTGCACCTCACCTAGATCCCTCAACAGGAGAAATAGTTTTTGCTCTGGATATTTTTAAGGTAATTTTAAAACTTTAGTTCTAAGCTATTAATATTTTCCTTATGGCATGCCTTTTCTGTTTCAAGAAACTTAACTTTTCATTCCAAATCTGTCATATTTTCAAAATCTATTAAATAGAACTATGTTTATTTTGAGCTGTTTACTATGTAAAAGGGAATGCGTGGTATAGTGTTGAGAATGTGAATTTTGAAACCAGATAGACTGGGTTTGACTTAAGATCATCAAACTTGTTTCCATACCCATAAAATCAAATAGTAATCATTATAGCAACATGCAGTTGACAGAATTGTTGTGCAAATTAAATGAGGTACCTTTTTTCAAAAAGGTATTCCCCAGGATAGTGTTTGCCTATATGAATGAACTGTTTACCTAGTCTAGTTCGTTGCTAAATACCTTACAAATATCACTGCATTTAATTTTCACAGCCACTTGAAATAACTTGGTCTGATTCATTTTGGTAAAAAAAAAACCTAAAGGAATATTTTCATATTCTCATAACAAAATAAACAAAATATTGCTGGTGCTAGAATTTATATTATATTATTTATTTATATTATATTACATAACATTTTTAATTTATTATATAACATCTTCACATCTTTGTTTTCCCTGGGGTTCACCCATCACCTCCCCTCCCTGACCACTTCCTCCTGATGCTAGAATTTAACCGTTTGTTAACAGTCCAAATCTCATGGTCTTATTCCATCTTGATGAGTAACTACAATAATAGTGTTGACTGAACTTTGTCTGTTCCACAGTATCCAGTACTGTAGTTTGGTGACTGCCCCCTCAGAAACACTCATGGGGTAAATGTGGAGTGACTGACTGTATGAACACTGTCTTTCTAGGTTTCTTGGAGTTTCTGTGGAGTCCCTGGACCAGACCCCTAGTCAAGACTGCGGAATCCTTCCTTCCAAGCCCAGCACCTCTGGTTGAGCTTTGGGCTCCTGGAAAGAGTGGAATTGTCAACAAGGAAGACTGAGGGAACATGCCAGCTAACCAGAGCACATCAGAGGACATGAGGGCACATGACAGCTCTTGTGAGGTGAGGGAGAGGAAGAGGGACTTAGGGGAAATAATTCACCCAGAATGGAAGAGAACATCTCCTTTTTAACTTGTATGATTCCCCCCCCCAGGCAGGATAATCCACTGCACCTAATTTTTATTGATCCTTCATTTTTATTGTGTGAATTTCCTTCTCCTGCCTATTGCTGATTTATTTAGCTTAGCTTATGGATTTTAAATGAAGTTTTTAATATTAAGGCTAATATCATTTATCATTCTTACACATTTTTATAACTGTTTTTGCCACTTTGTAATTTGCAATTTATTTGCAGTTTTGTTTGTAAGTGGTAAAATGTATCAAATAATTCTTAAGCCTTATTTAAAAACAACTCTTTCCTGCTTTTTTTCTCCCAGGTTCTAGCTCTTTAAAGGCAAGGATTCTTCATCATTTTAACAAATTCCATCTGTTTTCATTTTGGGCATTATGTATTGACTTTACACTATAAAAGATTGAAACATAACTTTTCTAAAACACCCGTATTCACATACACAATTTCCTTTAAATATCCTTGTTTTCATCAGATCCACTATCAGTGTTTATTGCTCCTTCACTCATGAGGGATAACTGATTTATCGAGTAGCCATGCTGTGATTCCTGCAATGTTTTCTTTTCCCTGGTTTAACAATTTTCTGGGTTAGTCATTTTTTGTTTTACTATATACCTATCAACAATTCAACTCTAAATTCTTCCCAGATGTTTAAATCTTCTTGCCATATATTCAGACTTAAGTAATAACCAGTCATACTTATGCTCATATAATGTTTGCATGGTACCCAGCGCTGTTATATATGCTCTACAAAATACTGCTCATCTTCACAACAACCTTGAAAGTAGATGCCATTGTGAGCCCTATTTTACAGACAGGGGATCTGGGGCATAGAGGAAAACTGTCTGACCCAAGTTCACATAGGTGGTAATAGGTGGGGCTGCTCTCAACTCTGGGTAGCAGTGTCTTCTTTTTGAAGAAATCTCTCCTAGAGCTTGTTGACTTGCTGAGAAATGGTCTGTTTGCTTCTTAGCTCTGCATATAGATATTACTTTGGTGTTTTCTCTTCTCTAATCCCTGTCTTCCTCTTTGTTGGTTTACCCACTCCCCCACCATGTTATGGGAACACATTTGCCAGTATATTCTTGAGAATAGATGCGTAACAGATGTATCTGAGAATGTCATACAAATATATATTTGTTTCATATGTATAATTATATAAATATATTTATAGAAATATTTCTAAAAATGAACAAATGCCATGGAAATATATTTATTTGACCTTGTCACTCAATTTGTCTTTTAAATTGTGTGTGTAAAATTCTAGGTTGGAAGTCAATTTTGTACACAAACTTAAAAGCCTGTTCCCAGTCTAGTCCTTTTCTATTTACACACACATTTTTTTCTCTTCTTGTTTAGTTATTCATTCTCTCTCTTTTTTCTATTTATTTATGTATTTATTTATCTCTTTGTTTATTTTATCCTTTAAATCACAACCTTGGTAAATGGTTCTTGGGGTACCTCCCCATCCCTCCTCCCTCTGGTGCCCCCTCTATTCTCTCAAACCCCATTCTTTGTTGTTTACTAGTCTGTGCTAAGTCTGTGCTAAGTCCATTTGTCTCTTTCTTTCATGTGGCAGTGTTTTTTCACTGGGTGAGGGACTGTGTTTTGGAACCAGGTGAACCTTGCTGGTAGGTTTTCAGTCTTAAGATTGCATTGGGCGGCCAGTCTATATTTATTTGTGGTCTGTCCACGCTCTCTCCTTGGAGGCTAACTTCTTCAATCACATCTCTGTTGTTTTGCTGCTTTATCTTATGGTTCTGGCGTCAGATTTAGGGGTCTTATCCCCTGTCTTGTTGGTAAAGAAGTTTCTCTGTGGATACAGGTATCCATGAGTGGCCATTATAGATCATTTCCTCTGTCTCACTTTGCAGCCCTGCTGTGGGGCCGATACCCCCAGTTCTTGGTCCTTCTCTCCTCTCCCGTGGTGTGGGGAGGGGCGCCTTGGTCTCCTAAAAGGCATCTTTGAAATGAAGTCTTAGGTTTGCTAGACCTGAGGAGTACATAGGTGTACCTCATGCCATCGTATTTCCATAGTTGTTTCTCCTGTCTCACATGCACTGATTCTCTCGATTGTCCATCTGCTTTGTCCAGCTCAGGCTTGTTGGCTGGATTTTTACCTGGTCCCTCTGTATGGGGGCAGGACCCAAATGGCTGGGCATGTGCCCTCCCAAGCTCCCCCGGGGTGGGGGCTGGGAGAAACATGCCCCGGCCAATCCGAGCTGCAGGTGGCTGCCCTGTGCAACAACCATCCACTGGTGGATGGGGCTTAAACCCACCCATCCCCCCTCCCAGGCTCTCCAGGCTTTGGGGGGCTTACCCAGGGGTTGTTGCCACCTTTGCTCCCCGCTGACAAGGGAACTCCGATGGCCCAGGACCCCGGATGGGCAAGCAAGCAGCCTGCTTGGACTGCTTGCTAGCAGACGGGCCTCAAGTCCCCACCCTGCCCCCATGGTGGCTCCTCCCTGCGTGGAGGCAGGGCCCGGATGGCTGGGCATGTGCCCTCCCAGGCATCCCCTGTTGTGGGGGCTGGGGGAAACATGCCCCTGCCGATCTTGGCTGCAGATGCTGCCCTGTGCAACAAACATCAACTGGTGGATGGGGCTAAAACCCCACCTGTGCCCCCTCCTGGGCTCTCCAGGCTTTGGGGGGCTTACCCAGGGGTCATCACCACCTTTGCTCCCCCCTGGATGTTGCCACCAGCCGCCATGGCTGGCCGTGAGGCGTGGGAATCCAGAGACCCCTGCACATCTAGCCCACAGACTCATCCACCTTGGCCTTACTGAGGCATGTCCCTAGCAATCCCCCAGACCTAGGGCGGGAACCACCAGCATCTGCGGGGTGTTACAACCCTTCACCATGGCTGGCTGTGAGGTGCGGGAGCCCAGAGGCCCACATGCACATAGCCCGTGCACTTACCTGCCTTGGCCTCACCAAGGCGCATCCCTAGCAGTCCCCAAGTCCCCAGACCTAGGGCAGGAACCACCAGTGTCCTTGGGGTGTTATGACAAGTTACCATAGCTGGCCATGGGGTGTAGGAGACTGGATTCATCATCCCTAGTGCAGGTCTATTAAAGTTGGAGTAAACATTGAGGGGTACCTACTAATCCCCTCTCCCAGCTCCCTTGGGTGCCCTGTCCCTACCCCCAGACACTGAAAGGGTGGGAAGATCGGGGTCTCCAGCCCCAAGGTCCCTAGATTCCAAGATCCTGAGAGTCCAGTGGTGCAGGATTTACCCTATCCCCTGCTGGGGGGTCCCCAGAGGGCCAGGCCTTTGAGGAGTCATCAGCACATGCTCCCAGCCTGGCTTGGATCAGGGCCTGGCCTAGAAGGTGGGGCCTACAAATCCCCTCCCAGCTCTGGACCTCCCAAGGTTCTTTCTAGCCTCTCCTCCCCCAACTAAGGGAGAAGGCTAGGTCCCCCAGCCCAAGATCCCTAGACCCCAAGACTCCGTAACCCCAAGACCCCAGTGGTGTGGGTCATGCCCTGCCTGCACCCCCTCCAGCAGTCTCAGCTGTGACAGAGGTGTGCTGGGGGCATTTCCCTGCCCCTGGCAGCCCAGGGGGACCTTCAACTCTCTCCTCCTGGCCCAACTGGGACTAGAGTTGGGCCTGGAAGGCAGCAGAGCCTATTGATCCCCCCGCTCCAGCCTGAGCCCTGGCAGAGGTGCTCAGCCCTCACTCCCTGCCCACATGGAGGCAGGGGCCGGCTACCCCAGCCTGAGATCCCTGGACTCTTGAGTCCCCAAGACCCTGAGGTCCTGGTTGGTATAGGACTCACCCTTGCTCCCCACCCCCACCAGCGGCCTAGTGCGCTGAATGTCTTCTCCAAGGACCTGCCTGGTGGGAAAGTAGTTATTCATTCTCATTAAAAGAAATTCTTTTGTTCTATTATTTCCATTTTTTCTTTCATTATTAGTATTTTTAAAAAAAAAACAAGTTTTATCTTTCAGATCTTCCTTTGTGCCTCTCAATGCTACTATATATTCTTATTTTATTTCAAATAGCTTTTGGTTTTCACAATATTCCTTTTAATAATATGCTATTTTTGTTTTATGGATGCAGCCTTAGCCCACCAAGGATATTAGTAATTATTTTTTTTGGTTTAATTTTGAATATAAATAATAACACAGGTCTCAAAAAGTTAAAATACAAAATTAAGAGATATAAAACCTAGGTAGTCTAAATTCCCTTGCATAGCTTTCTCCTATTTGCTCATCTTCCTCTGATACATCCATCCAGGGTAGTTTTATTCTTTCAGTGATTAGGATTTCTTTACATAAATAAAAGCAGTTGAGGACATGTTCTTATTTTCTCCTCTTTATTATTTTATATTTTTATATTTTTATTACTTTATATTTTATATCCTAAGCATATTTTATCAGTTTACTAATCTTAAGTCTTTTAGTGAAATATAGCATGAGTTACAGATAATGAATGCTGTGTGTGAATGTTTTTGTTTCTGTCTCCTCATGTACACTTGTTCATATACCCCTATCTTAACTAAGGGAGGAGTTAATGGGTCATATATAGATTAAGGTCATCTTAAAAAAAATTATTGTGTAATATATTTGCATAAAAGTGTACAAAATGGACATACAGCTCAGTGATTTATGCCTATGTTGGTCTAGAAAGTTCATAGTCAGCATTCTAGAATATCCCTTCCACCAAAGATAACTGCTATACTGGCTTTTATGATAATCACTTAAGAAGAAAATGACAAGACCCAAGTGGGAGAAGAGATAAACAACAAATGCTTATAAACATAATATATAAAGAATAATAAAACAATAAGAGAAAGTACATTACCTGGAAGTTAGAGACCTTGCTTGAAGAGACGTGTAACTAAGGGAGATATCCAAATAACTGCTAAACACTTAAGATGGGATTCAGTCTTATTGATTTTCAGAGGAATACAAATTTATTTTATTTTGTAAGTTTTCCCTTATTACATCTTTGATCATCATTGTATTGTTATTGTTCCCCTTAGATATGGCACTCCTATCAGTAATGTACCTGCTTACCACCACCCGGCTCTCCTGTGTCTCCTCTCCCCTTCTGATCACTCCAGCCCCTCTCTCACTACAAGTTGTAGATCTATAGTCAGCCCACTGGTCTTATCTTTTTCCTGGAACAATGTCCTTTTCCTGGGTGAGACCTGCACTACTGGACCAGAGCATACCAGGCTGCTCAGATCCCCAGGACTAACTGTGAGGCAGGTAGCCAGACCGAGCACTTCAGGAACCTTCAGGACAGGTTTTGGAGTGGTTCTCTGGACTTGTTGATTTTGTAAAGTTCTATGGTGTAGGAGCCTGACCTATTTTCTCCACCAGTGTGGTCACTGGGTTCTGTGCCTCCTCATTCACACTGATTGTCCCATCCATTTCAAAGACGGTCACATGATGCTGCTTCTGTGTCTTATAGTTCTGGCATTGGGGACTCAACTCCATCCACTATCAGTGGAGAAGATCCCTGGTGGGAGCAGACTTCGGCAGGTAGTTGGTCCTGCTCATTTTGTCTCCTTTCATGGTTTCCAGTCCTGCTATGGGATCCCAGCCACATATCTGGGATTTTCCTCCCCCAGTTGGAAAAAGAGAAGCCTCACTCATGTTACACGCATCTCTAGACCAGAGTTTTGGTTCCTAGACCCCTGGGATGGTGTAGGTAGAGCTCTATGATAGCATGCCACACCGGCTTCTCTCATGGTTTTATCTCTTGGGTCTGAGCATGCTCTGTCTGCGTCCACACCTGGTGATGACTGTGTCTAGGGCCTTGATTTGTCCCTCTCATCTCATGAATGACTGTAGCTGTACTGCTTAATTTTCTGATATCTGGTGCTAGTCTGATCGAAGTGGGAGTAAACTGGAGGTGGACCTCTATCTTGACGCTGCACCCACAGCCTCCAGTCCACATGGAGGTAGAAGCCTGCTCCCCCAGCCTGAGACTTTAAGACCCCAGTGGTGCAGGACTTATCCTGCTCCTACTCATGCCAACAGTCTGCCCTGCCCAAGACCCAGGTTGCTTTGGGATACCTGCCTTCTGTCTCCAGCCTGACTGGGACTAGAGTCAGGTTTGCCACGTGGAGGTGGAGCCCAGCAATCCCCTTCCCTGGCTTCTGGAGACCCCATGCAGAGGAGGCTCAGACCCCACCCCCTGGCACACATGGCTGGCTAGGGGAATGCAATTTTAAACCACTATAATACCACTACATTTCCACTAGAATGGCTGAAATTAAGAAGCCTGACAGTGACAAGTATTGGTGAGGATGCAGAGCCATATCAGCAGCTCTTAATGCACCTATCAACATATAACAGCTGTCAGTGGCTCATGAGCTACTGGTGGGAATATAAATTAACAGTCTATTGGAAAAACATTTTAGCCTTCTTTATCAAAGTATATGTGGGCTACATGAGGAACCAATTTCCTTCCTAGGGAAATAGCCAGTAGAAATCCTTGGCTAATGTACCAGAGTTGATATATAAATGCTTACTTTAGCATTACTTATAATAACCAGAAGCTGGAAATAACTTAAATGTGCATTAATAATGGAATGGATAAATAAATGGAACATAATACTGAGTGAAAGAAACTGGACATAAAGAATTGGTATTGTTTCAACTTATATAAAGTTTTAAGACAGAACAAAACTGTATTGTACAGGAATGTTTGGTCATGTGGTAAAATTAGAAAGCAAAGCAAAGAAGTGCTTACCATGAGAGACAAGATAATGGTTTCCTTGGTTGTGGGACAGGAAGGAAAGAGGCACGTGAAAGATCTCTGAGCAGGAACCTGGCAATTTTCTGTTTACAAATGAGTGAAAATTAATACTTTCTTTGAGTAATTAGTAAGCCCAATATTTATATTTTATGTGTCTTTTGTGTTTTATAACAAGTCTTTTAAAAAGAAAAATGTAAACTCACTGTCTCCCATATACCCTTTCCAAAGGCAGCTACATACACATGCACGCACTCACACACGCACACTCACAGTCACAACCACTTTTAAAACTAACACATGCTTTTCTCACTTAACAATCTTGGTAATCATTCAATGTTAGTCGATGTAATGAGTTGCCGTACTATAGGCATATATCAAAATATAACCAGTCCTTTATTAATAGATATTTAAGATAATAATTCAATCTTTGCAGTTTCAAGCAGTGCTACAGTGAAAATCCCTATAAACATCTCAGTTAACCCAAGGAGGAGTAGATACCTCAGTTAATGGAATTCTCAGGCCAAATCATACATGGATTTTCATTTTTGATGGACAGAGCAAAATGGCCTGCCTTGTGGTTGCATCAGTTGTATAAGAATGCCTGCTTTCATCAATACCTAACAGCCCAATGTCTTGTCATATTTGTTTTTTCTTTTTGGTCCATCTAATAGGTTTAAACATGGTCAATCAGTACAGATTTAATTTGCATTTCTCTTATTATGGCTGAGATTGAATATATGTGATTTGTCTCAAATGAAAACTGGATTTTCTTTATGCATTTCACATAATTCAGTTTATTAATTTTTTATGACCTACAAAAGCATCATAACTACACAGGCCTTCCTATTGCTTGGCTATATATTTGTTTAAAAAAACAACAAACTTTTAAAAAAATACTTTCATGTTTTAGATTTCACTTTTTCTTCTGTGATTATGTAGATTATTATTGTAAAGTCTTAGCTAGGAATCCATCTTTATTTTCTTTAAGATACCTATACAACTGTCCCAACCAGCTGACTAACCAATATTTCCCCACTAATATGCAAGACATTTCACATATAATAATTCTGGATGTATTTACAGACCTGTTTCATTGATCTGATAGTCATATACTTTATGATTTTAATTCCTCTGTATTTATAACTTATTCTGATTTTAGGGCTATTCTGATTATCCTTTTTCAGAAATTTCCTGTTTTTAAAGTAAAATCACATTATAACATTATGTGTATTTCAGGTTTTTATCATTGAGAATCATGTTTATATACTACATTATGCCCACTGCCAAATCCACATCTATCCTTTACCATACCACTGTCCCCTTTTTCCTGATTTACCCACATAGTCCTCCCCCCTTCCTTTCTGGTAACAACTAATTTGTCTTGTAGTCTAAAAGTTTATTTTTGTTTAGATTTTTACTGTTTTCTGGATTGTTTTATTTATTGCTGTTGTTAATGAACTTGCATTAAATTAATATTTAAGAAAGAATGATTATCTGTTTATGATCAGATTTCCTATTAGAAATAGGATATGCTTATATTTTTCAAATAATTATTGCATTTTCTTTATTGCATTAATTTTTTCTTCAGATATATTTTTGACATAAGTTTTTGTTTTTAGTGAAAAAATGTACTGCAGATACATTTATATATATATATATATATGAACATATACATCGTTACAAAAATTTACAATTACCCCACAAGAGGTAATTGGAGAATGACTGAAAAGAAAATCAAAGAATCTGTGGTTCTCTTATTTTTGTCCAGGAGAAGTCCATAGATATTGATAGTTTGTTAGAGAAACAGACATGTAATTATGGTTATCTATTGGAATAAGTGAACTAAAATATAAAAATAGAGTGGATGGTTTTCAAATAAGCACTAAGGGGAGTAACATCAAAAATTTGATGTACTAAGGAGATTAAAAGAAACCAGAAGCAATATATAAATAGCAGAAATTAATTCTAGTATTACAGTAATTACATGTTGTAAATGGGTTAAAATCATTCATTAAAAGAAATAGATTGACAGATTTTATGGGGAAAAAAACAGAAACTCTTCCAGGTTCAACCTTGTTTTGTAAACATGAGTTACACGTAAAAGGTCCAGAAAATATGAACTTGAGGGAGTAAATAACTGTAGACTTGGCAAACAAGAGCAAATAGAAACCTGGGGCTGCATTTTTAATATCAGCTCAGGAGGAATGGAAGGTGAAAACATCATAAGTGATGAAGGTATATAACTCATACTGCTATGTTACATACTAAGAATTATAAAAATTATTAACACACTTATAGCTAAATATATCCTTAACCTATGTCAATTAAAAACTGGTAGAAACAGTTAATTTTATCATTAACATACCCTTTTAAGACAATATTCATCCACAGAAACCAAACGAGTGAGATACTGGTGGAAAGTCCCTTAAAATGTGCCACCTGGGCAGGACTCAAGGGGAACAAGGCGCGCACCACACGCATTGAACTGGGAGAACCAACAAAATATGACGCCTACAATGTCACCGAGGAGATGTGAACAAAATCTTGGCACAGAGATGCTGTCAATTAAGGGCACTGCACACCCTCTTTGTTTAGAGGGAAGATACCATGGAAAGGCGGGCATGGTGGCTCGTACCTGTAATCATCAGTCTACAAAGCAGCTGGGGCTAGGGAACACGGTCTGAGTCCTGCTCGGGACAACACAGTGAGACCTAGCCCCAAATAGTTGGGCGTGGTGACACACACCTGTAATCCCAGCTGCCTGGGAAGCTGAGGCAGGGGATTGCTTGAGTCTGTGGTACCCCGGGCAACAGTAGCCTGCATTTCCACGGGCAAAAATAGCAAGACCTAGACTCAAAAAAAAAAAAAAAAGAGGCTTGTCTAATGGCAGTGGCCCCACAGCAAAGCCCCAAGGGAGGAGACCTACCATCAGCTGATGGATGTCGCTTCGAGGATCTGCACTTCCAAAATATAAGGCAGAGTCATGCCCCCAAAGCCAAAGACCTGAAGCATGACTGAAGGAGCAACAAAATGTGGCACAGACTGCGGAGATGAGACCCACCAAGACCAAAGGTGCTCCAAAAGCAGTACAGGAATGATAAACAGCACGTTCTACCAAGTACTGGGAAATCGCACCCTCACCAAGGATGAGGAAATGGATCAAGAAAAAAAAAAAGACTAAAGGACTAAACATGGACAAACAACAAAAAAAAGGAGGCAAAGAGACCAGGGGAGATGTGTGTGTGTGTGTGTGTGGGGGGGGGTATTCCCATGGGGATTAGCAGTTATACAATCATATATTGTAAAATATGCAAAAATAAAAATTAAAAAAACAAAAAAACATACCCTTTTAAGAAACTAAATGATCAAGCAAAGAAAAATAATTTAAAGCTTTGCTGTAATATGGGTTATAATATCTACAACTAGAAAGCACTACATTTTTTAAAAAAATTAAAAAGCTAGCAAAAATAAATCATACCTATTGGACATTAAAAGTAGTTTATTAGTTTATATTATATAAATAACTTTAAAGAGAAAGCATGCACAATCAAACAAAATGCTTAGAGATGGTTTATCTTAGCTCAGGCTGCCATAACAAAATACCTTAAACTGAGTAATTTAAACAACTTATTTTCTCGATTCTGGAAGTCTGAGATCAGGGTTATAACTTGATAATCTAGTGAAGATTCTCTTCTAGGCATAAGGAGGTTGCCATCTTGCTATGTCTTCACATGACTTTTTTTTTTGTTTTTGAGACTAGGTCTTGCTATTTTTGCCTGTGGAACCGCAGGCTCTCGTTGCTCGGGGTACCACAGACTCAAGCAATCCCCAGCTTCAGCTTCCCAGGTAGCTGGGATTACAGGCAAGCACCACCACGTCCAGCTATTTTTTTGGAACTAGGTCTCACTACAGGCCCCAGGCGGGACTCGAACCGTGATCCCTAGCCCCAGCCGCTTCGTAGGCTGAAGCTTACAGGCACGAGCCACCGTGCCCGGCCCCACATGACCTCTTTTTTGTGTGTGCGAGTGCAGAAGGAATTGAAGAAAGAGAGCAAGTTTTTTGGTTTTTCTTCTTATAAGGGCACTAATCCCATCATGAGGGCACTGTCCTGATGACCTCATCTAATCCCACTCACCTTCCAAAGACTCCATCTCCAAATACCATCATATTAGAGGTTGCTTCAATGTATTCAGTTCGTAATGGAGGTGAACTTCAAGAGGTACATTTAAAAGTATGTGGTAATGGAAAACTAGTAGGTGGAGGAGAAATGATAGACTTGAATGCTTTTATGTATCCCTTTCCTCTACCCATGAATTTTCCTCCTGCTAGATAGAAATGAACTCTTAACTGAACCCCTTCCTCTCTTCTCTAGGTAACTCCTCTCCTATATCATCGCCTTTCCCACTTTTGCTGGTACCTTCCTAAAGTATACAACATACAGTAATATTTTCCATCAAAAAAAAAATCTCTTGACTGCTCATCTACTATCACCCAAAGAGTTTCACCAGATAAGTAATTCTTGGAAGCTTCGGGCAAAACCTGCTAGTCTATGTATGTTTAATGTCTTCCTATTGGTTGGGTTTTGGTCCAGGGACTTGCTTTCTTGTACTGAAGTAAAGTCACTTCAGTGACGCCCCCCCTGCACAGAGAATTCTCCATACTCTGGGTTCAGGGAGTCTTAGTCAAACCAACACCCAGGCCTAAATTCTTCCACTTTTATACTCCAAGCTGCCATATCCTTGTCAGAATCCTGTCTTCCCCAGAGTGTCTCTTAAACTTTTTAAATTAATGTTTTGGTACAAACACCTAACCAAGTGAACACCAATTGCAGATCAGTTTCACTAATGAATAGTGATAGAGCAATTATACAGGAAATATTATCAAACAGAATCTAGCAGTTACTTTTAAAAGATTCTTTCGGAATACATTTTTCAATATTGCAAAATCTATATTGATTCACCATATTAACATATCACTGGAGAATAGTGACTTGATAAAATTCAACATCCATTCTTGATTTTTAAAAGTATCAAAGTGAGCATCTCACGTTTCAAGTTCTTTCTGTAAACTCACTGTAGGGATTGTCATTGAAGCTTTGGGGTTGAGTTAGGACCTCCAGAATTCTTCATTTGGATTGAGTTCTTTATTTTTATCAATTATTTTTCTTTATCTTGCTAATGCTTTTCCAGTACTCTCTGACTAATATTAAGATACAGATCTTGCTTCCTTTCTTATGGTACTTCCTTATATATTAATGATGCCAAGAATACTTTATTTAGATTCAGTGTTGCTTTTTTAAAACTATCATTTTTATTTATTTATGATTCATTTATTTTTTAATTTTTTTCTTACATTGTCGTAGACCCCATACCTCTCCCACCACTCTATCACCTGTGACCCATCACCATACTCCCTTGTGTTCCTTCCTCCCTTCTTTGATCCTCCCCCCCTTTGCTATATGCTTCAGTTTCTGTGGTCAACTTGTTAGTGAAAGGACAGCAAGAAAGGAAGGAAAACAGAAGCCAGGCTAAGTAAAAGTAAAGAAAAGTTTATTTCTGCACCCTGGGGCAAGCTTCAAGGACCCAGGGGCCTGGGTTAGTGAAGTTGCACTCACATGGTGGGGATGGCTGTTTTTATTAGGAAGTAGTGGTATGGGGCTTTTTGGGGGGTGGCAGGAATAGTAAAGGCAAAAGTGGGCAAAAGTTGGTGGACTCATAGCTGGAAGACTATTAGCATTTTGGATGGGTGAGATAAAGAACTTAGTTTGCATTAATGGTTGATGTTTGGGCTGGGTGATATTCACAAAGGACTCACTAATCATATTAATGGTGAGGCTTCCAGCATCTGACTGACCTTTCAGTTAGTTTTGACTTTTCATTTTTATTTTTAAAAATTGATTACATATATATATTATATCATTGTCTACCCCAAGGTTCTCCCACCACCTGTTACCTGTGAATCATCACCTTAATCTTTTATGCCCATCCCTCCACCAATTTTACACCCCCCACCATGTTTCAGTTTTGCTGACAGTTTTAAATTTTCTTTGTCCTTTTGTTTGTTTTCCTTATGTCCCTGATATAAATAAGACCATCTGGTCTTTTTCTTCCTGGCTTATTTCTGCTAGCCTTATTCCTTCTCGATCCATTCATGTTGCCACAAATGATGTAAGTTGTCATTTTTTGATTGCTGAATAATATGCTATTGTGTACATATACCACAACTCTCTGAGCCATTCATCTGTTTTGGGGTATTTGGCTTGATTCCAAATCCTGGCTATTGTAAATAGTGCTGCTATAAAAATCTGAGTTCAGGTGTCCTTTTGAATTACTGTTTTGATGTCCTTGGGGTAGATTCCCAGAAATGGAATTGCTGGGTAGAATGATAGTTCCATTTTTAGTAGTTTGAGGGTCCTCCACATAGCTTTCCATAGTGGCTGAACCAGTTTGCATTTTCACCAGCAGTGTATGAGTTCCTTTTTCTCCACACCCTCACCAATACTTGTTTCTGGTCTTTTTGCTCTGGCCCATTCTCATGGGTATGAGGTAGTATCTCATTGTGGTTTTGATTTATGTTTCCCTGCTAATAAGTGGTGATGAGCATTTTAAAAAATATGCCCATATTCCATCTGCATGTCTTCTTTAGAGAAGTGTCTGTTTAGTTCTGTCCATTTTAAAATTGGGTTATTGGTTTTCTTTTTGTTGAGTTCTATGAATTTTGTATAGATCTGGACACCAGCCTCTTATCAGTGTAAAATGTGCAGACATTTTCTCCCACAGTAGTGTCTTTTCATTTTAATGATAGTTTCTTTTACCATGCAGAAGCTTGCTTGCTTGCTTTCTCCTTCCTTCCTTCCTTCCTTCCTTCCTTCCTTCCT